>JAQFZE010000710.1:0-23128 GCA_034695245.1 Dicyrtomina saundersi | reverse complement strand
GAACCACTATACCTGGTCAAGTGTACTATACACTCGCACCTTCCTAGTGGTTCACATAGCAATGTTGTATGAGAAAAACAGTAGGTTATACCCTCGGGTTAAGAACCAGCTGTATAAATGCACACATAATAATAATAATAATATGTATAATTTATTTTTGGTTTTGGTTTGATCTGGTACATGGATTTGAATTTCCTTTAATAATGTGCATGTAATAAGATTCTTGTTTGAGAATTTGTCTTTTGTGTCCATTTTTAAAAAACAGTATTTATTTATTAAAACTTCTGACTAAATTAACTTGAATTTTCCAATTTTGATTTAACATTTATATTAAATTACTGGAATTCTTCATCTGAGCTTAAAAGCATAGTTGTTTCGTTAAAGTAAACTTTTGGGGATAAACATTGATTCACTGGAGTTTCAATTTGACCGTTTTTGGAAACCGTTGGTTGTCCAGTTGTAGAATTTTCATTTGTCGTAGATTTAACAGGAATTCTAGACATTCTTGCAGGCGACTTCAAACTTTTACTAGTTATTTTCGTATCATGGGAAGGCAAAGGACTCACTACTCCAGGAGTAGCCACCCCAACTGATACAGATGATCTTGTAAATTCACTCTTTGAAATTATGCGTACAACGTTAACATCTGTTCTTGAAGTTGGCGTTGTTTCGCTATAAGCATTTTTCAAATCAAATACTCCTGCGGCAGATAATTGATTTTTGTTAGATACTTTACAAGGAGTATCATCAAGTTGCATTCCGTCTTCTCTAGGGCTCCTAGATGAGTCGCCTGCTGAAAAAAATAAACAAGCATTCATGTTATGTCCTAAACAATTGTATGTTTATCTCTCTAATCTAGTTTTGCACGGAATGGCTTATTTTCGTTAGCTATACTATTGGCCAAGGATTTATGCTATTACTTTACACTTGAATAAACCAATAACAATAACATTTCAATACAAAATACGTATGCAAACCAACATTTCTCATTGGTTTGATCGAAGGCATACGTTCATTTGTTACCCCCAGAGATTTAAAGTGGTAAATACCACTGTGGTATACACCATGGTAAATACCGGTAACTACCAGGGGTGGTAAACACTGTTTATGTGACACTTTGGTACATACTGGCATATAAAGGTATAAAGTGGTAAATTTAAAAAAAATTGAACTTCTTCTTGGCATATACTTGCGTTTATACAAGCATTTTAAATACATGCCACGTACATCCGTATATGGCTTTATTGATGGTAGGTGAGCCTCCATAAATGACGGCATTTGTTAATTTTGCAATTCTCAAAAATTTTCCAACTTTATTTAATCATTAATAATAATTTATTCCTTTTTTAGATTTGGCCTCAGCCCATACAAAATTTGGTTATTTACAGATTTGGCGTTATTTAACTACAAGCTACGTACATTCGTATATAGTAGGGGAGCTTTCATAAATCTTATATCATCTTTTAAACGTTACTTTTAAGCGTTAAGCGTTACTTAAATTATCTTGCTCCTTTGTTGAAGCTCAGCATCTACTTTAGGCCTCCGGTCGACAAATCCGGCGCGAAGCGCCGGATTCTTTTAATAGCAAGCGTTATTACAGATATTGCGTCTATTTATTGGCAAACGGCCTGCATTATGCTAGGAAAACGTCGTAGCTCGCATGAAGCGGGTGAAGGCTGCAATAATTATTCTAAATATGAATACGACCAGAGATATGCAGTGGTTAGAGCGAGGCGACCGGAAAGCGGGTGAACGCTGGCATTAGTTACTACAAGCATATGTACAACCAGAGAAACGCCAGGCCTTTGTTCGTTTTTCCACGGCAGAACTCAGGCGCAGCACTGGGAGTCACAACTTAAACCAGGCATTGGGCCGGAAGATTTCAGTTCGACAAAGTAGTTGGATAGCCATTCCATTTATTTTATTCGGGGCCCACTCTTCCCGGTTTTTCTTGGACATTACTTCACCGAAAATTTCGATGTCGAACTTTTTCGTTCTAAAAGTTTCATGCAAGGCATTTTTTCCACGTTTGTACCAATGAAATTTTGCCTCCAGTATCACAATCACATTATTTAATTTTTCAAATTACCCGCAGGCCATACAACACTGGACAGATGTTTACAGATTGGGAATACTGAATCATTTCTTTGTTGTGTGCCTACTAATTAATTGCACATGCACAATTAATGTAAACCAAAATTGAAACGCACATTGAAACTGTTATACTCTCTTGAACAATTCTTAATGTATTAAAGTGTCAATTTCATTCTAATAAGGTTGCTTTTCTCTCAGATTTGTTTGCTATGTGAGAAATAATTTTTATAAATTTTTCAGTAATGTTTATTTAACTTATGTTGCTTTTTATTAATAAACACTTATGTAACGTCAATATGACAAAAAGATGAGGAATAAGAAAATTTTAGTACTTCAGTTAAGATATTTTGCGAATAAATTAGTTTTGCTAAAATGGAAGAATAAATAATTTTAGCGATGTTGACGGAAAGGAAAACACCTTTGGTAGTATTTAACGAGAAGATAAATGTTCAGGACGAAAATGTCAACATACTGATAGTTATATAAACTTAAATAAAAGTAAGATGCGAGTAGTGAATCTACAATTAGCTTCCTCAAATCTCTGGTGAGTCCTTGTATCCTATCGTTTACAGTTATATAAACTTACCTGAGGAGTACTGAGTATATTGCTGATACTGAGGATGAAAATTGTGAATAGCATCTGTCATTATATCTCGGGGATTCATCGTTTCCTGTAAATAAAATGATATTTCAGTTTATTGTATTTAAGATGAATATTTTACTTTTAACAAGTCAAAAGTTTTTATTGTAGTTCCAACTGGGATAGCAAAAGGCAATAGTCTTAAGCCTATCAGATCGTACCCTAAATCCCTTGTTTACTGGCAGCCTAAACAGTAACTGTCGGCAGTTCGAATTTTACGCCAATTCTAAAATTCGATGTTGTATTCTTTTTTGTCAATTTATTAATATGAAATCTGCACTGCAAGGATCTGTTAACAACTACTTTATGGGATCGCCCACAAATGATGCCGTCGGTCGGGTCAGTGGATTTAGTTGGGTATTGATAAAGTGCCACGTTAAAAATAGGTGCTTGATGTAATGTTGTAGTGACGACATGGAGGTGGGGTGGTCGTAAAAGAGTGATAATTTGGGTGATATCATTTATAGACCATCCCTTTAAAATATACTTTTGAATTTCTTTCCAAATCTTAAAATCAAATTTTTGACTGCTTACTAAATGACAGAGTTCGATTTTTGTGAGAAACGGAGATGATTTTGTGATTCTGCTCTCGCCCATCTCTGTTGCTAACATTTAACCAATATATACGTCAAGTATATCGGACTCAGTTTAGGATTTCTCTGTCTTTAAGAGTCAGTGCGCGATAAGACGGCTACACGCGATCTCTCAACGTGGAATCCTTGACCAGATGCGCCCGGCGAATCTAATTGCGTTATCTGCTCTGTCCATTTGTTTAGAAAGGAGCACTTGTTGCATACTTAAAACAACCCACCGTGGGAGACGGAGCAGTCATCGTATCAGAGAATCCTGGTCTAGAGGATCTGGATCTGTTGCTACATCCTAATTCCTCGCAGAACTAGCTGCCTGGAATGGATCAGTGATAAGTCGGTAGGAAAATCTATAGCGTAGTGCTTGCACAATCCACTCATTAGGTATGTCATAGTTGGTGAATTCCGTAATTTAAACTTCTTGTTAGAAAGGAAATGGATCGGTAACGGAATGGTCCAATGATTATCGGGTTTGAGTTTGAGTTTTGCTTTATTAATGAGTCAAGTAATTTAACATACAGCTGCTTTTCCAGAACGGACTGTGCAAATCTGTGAGCGTCCCTGATATGATACCCAACATGATAAATGATACACCTACATACTAAATTACTATAAACATAGACGGTACACCATTCAAACTGGAATGTGTAGGGAAATCGAAATGTAGTTATAAGGCCGACAGTGATTAGTTTTTAATGGTCGGTAAAAAACAGAAATATTTTTTGTTTCAAAATTGACCGTTTCTACCAAATGATACATTATTTTGAAGCCCTTAAAAAACCGAAATTACAGTCTTTATGTTTTAGGCTTCTGGAACATTTAACATTTTTAAATCTAAATTATAAAAGAAAATCACGGTGTTTAAAAAAATCCGGCGCTTCGCGCAGGATTGGTCGACCAGCGACCTGAAGTAGATGCTGAGCATGCAGCGCAATTTTGGTTTAAGCTTTTTTTATTTTAATAAAAGAGTAGAACCCTATTGTGGCAACGCTCAAATGACGACAGCGTCTAACTCATCTTTCACGTTATTCACTTGAATTTCACATTCTAATAAATTTGTGGTCTCACGCACAGTTTTATCATTTTTGAGTGACGGACATCAGGTGGCAAGCTTTTTGTCGTAATTTTGAATTTTCATCAATTTACAATTTTAACCAAGCACTTTGATTAAATTGAATTGCGCTATCAATTTTTAGTAAAAATAATTCATGTTTTTAAGCTTGCTGTAAAGTCTTATAATTACCGATTATTACTGTTTTATAGTTTAAACTAGCTATTAATTCTTCAGATCCTCTATACTTTTTATTTTCTTAAATCACGTTTAACATGACATAATTCTGCATCTTTTTCTGTTTTATGCATTAAATAAAACAGATAATCATTATGTAAACCATTTAATATTTCAGGATATTTTAAATTCACTTGAAGTTAATATCCGACATCACTTTCTATATCTATTTTTATTTTAGTACCCTTTTGTGATAAACTATTGATTTCCTCTTCCAAACACCATTAAAACCCATCAAAAGGTAACCTAAATGACTAAGCATCACTATATAAAATATAAGCATCAACAAGTGCTGGATATGATGATTCTTTGGTGGAATCCTAATAACTCATAAATTTATTATTATCTTTCACATTTCTTTTCATTATTCCAGATAACCCACCCCAAATTCTTTTTAAAAACATTAAAAGCATATCTTGATTTGTTAAAAGTTCTATTTTAACTCAAGTTATTTGCAACATAGCACTCTAAGAAAATCTAGGAAATGTAATATAATGTGCAAGATCCAATTTGAAATATTTTAAAAATAAATCTCTAAATTATTCAAAGCAATCAACTTCTATTAAAACATCACATGTTAAATACATTTCCATATAATCTTTGAATAAGCACTTGAATGAAGCATTCACTATTAGCTTTATTCTTGAAATGATTCCATAGTTTTTAAAAATTTTATGATCTTGTTCCGAAATAAATCTATCCCTTGAGTTATGGATATCCTCACAACTAGGATATCTATTATATTAAATTTTACTAATATAATCTAAGAAGAATATAGAAACACTTCTTTTTGTCAACAATTCTTGAATATCATCTGGTTCATCTTAATAAAATTTTGATAAATTTTAAAAATTCCTAATAGCTCCTCTTTGTAAATTGGCGGCTAAATCATCCAATGTCGCATTTAAAAATTTAATTTATATGGCAATGTAATATTTTTACCCCGTATTTGAACAGCTACAGAATAAAATTTTTCTTCTGCTTGGAACAAAATTTTTATTTAGTGGCATTTTGTTGCATTATGTTTTGTTGACTATCTTATGAAGTTGCCTTACGAAAAATGTGAAATCATAATTTGTCCCAAAAAGAAATAAACTAGTATATTTTAGGTTCTAACATTTACATTCATGAATTATGAGCAGAACCTCTAAATTCTACTGTTACATGGCAATACTCCCTAACTTTAGAACCCATTTCATATACTAAAGAATCGTTATCAGTAATAAATTTCCTATTACAGAAATGGCACACAATATCTGAAAGAAATAATTTGTTTTTTCAGGAGGTGATCAAGGTAATTTAAATGTTTTTATTCTCTCCTTTAAAATAAATAAAAGTCAATTAATTTTTTTAATACTACCTAGAGTTACAGAAAGTATAATATTATTTGAATCAATATTGTTATTCCAATCAAAATTATTATATTTTGAAACTGGATTTTTTAAATTTTAGTCTGATGTTTTTGATATAACATACAATTTTTAAAACATTTATGATTTTTTTTTATATTTATACATGCTTTTTTACTATAAACGCTCTGGTAATTCTATATTAGACGACATTGTTAAAGGTGTATATTCTTTTAGTTTAAAATTAATTGTTTTTTTTATCAAGGTGATAATTAACTCCAGTATTGTCTTTCAATAATATATTATCTCCAAGTTAATTAAAACATTCAGCGATACAAAAATTTATATCTTTTTTTAAAGTTTTGATTATAAGAAGAATAAGTAATATCTTGAAATTAATTTTCACTTGTTAAGGGTTTGATTTGTTTTAAAGTTCCATTTAAAACAAATTGTAATTTTATTTGTATCATAATCAGATTTTTTTCAAGAATTTTAAAAATTTTATACAAAACATCTGTATCATCTATTGTTGTCATTTTTGTTCTACTTTGAAGTACTAAACCTAATGTAAGAAATGTATTCTGTGAAGCTTTTTTAAATTAACATAGCATAAATTCATCATTTTTAAGAAAGAATATCATACTTTAATCTTTTATTCGTTATCTTTACCTTACGTAAATGTTTTTTATATTCGAGATGATTACTTTAATATTTTCTTACATTAAAAATATTACAATCTGTGCAATTTGTTCTTTCTTTAATAAAAACCCGAGCTTTTTTTTATATTTTTATTATAACTTTTACTAGTTAAATGTTTATAAAAATCTGCTAGGTCATAATTACATATCTCAGGTAATTTCGGCATTACTATATTTTATTATATTTACATAAGAATTATATTTAACATGATTAATACAATTTTTCTTGGATATGAGCTTTTCACAAGTTTCAAATTTTATATGTTCTGTTTGTAAGAGAAAAAATATCAAGTAAATTTCATTCTACCAGGTTTGACCTATCTAGTCGTTTTGTTAGTGTTGTGTTGGCGTTAGCGTTGTTTTAGCGTTTGAATTGTGTAAGCGTTAGGGTTGTGTTAGACCTAGCGTTGTGTTGGTGCTTCAATAAAAAAGCGTGAGTTTATTATTATAAGATTTAAAAACAAATGCTGTCCACCGGTGAAAAAACTGTCAATCTTACTATTTAATACGTTAGTAGTTAAGAAATGTTGATTCTAGTGCAGTCACGACCTACGACTTTTTTTAAAACAGTAAACAATTATTATAAAAAACGTATGATATTAAATAAGAAATATAATTTTTATCGAATGTACTGTTTAAACAAATGATAAGAAAATTAAACAAGTAATTTTTAAAAAAACCACAAATATAATACAAGCAAAATGTGCTGTTTGTAATACTAACAAGTGTATCTTTATAAACGCTAGTAAAACTAAGCCAGTTGTAAGTGGTGATATAGTTTATAAAATTAGAAAAAAAAATATAAGAAGTACATTACCCAAGAAGTAATTATCTAGAGCCAGGTAGTTATAATTGGAAATGAAAAATGCAAGATTGAGGTGATATTGTTATTCATATACTAGCAAAGAAAAGAAAAATGACAATTAGATTATATAAAGTATTGACTAAAATACATGCTAATAAAACAAAATATGATGTTAAAGATGCAAAACTATATGCGTGGTTTATGTTTTCAACTAAAGTTTATTATACACTCGAAGGCAGATTAGAAGTTTTTAAAATTGAAAAATAGAGTATCATTTTAGCCTTTGGTAAAAAATTATTAGTAAACAAAGATCACAAAGCGATAAAACATAAGATGAAGCAGGTTTTAAAACAGCAAAAGGTAGTAGTCCTAGTCAAAGTAATATCCGTTTTATTAAAAGTGATCCATAAATTCTAATATCTAAATTACAAACCACACCAGCTAATCTTCACGCAAAACATACAAATATTGATAAAACTGATATAGCATTAGCAATTAAAGTACTAAATAAATTAAAATAAATTTTTTCAGAAAAGTCTCTTGCAAATTTATATACTATACTTATAAATAAATAACAGTTAATAAGTAATAAAACTATTATGATAGTCTTCAATAATATTTTACAAGTAATCAAAATATCAAATAATAAAAGTGAAACAGATATACTTATACATACAACAGAAAATAACATTACAGTTTATTTTAGGAACCCAATTTCAATAAATATAAAATTTATATCGAAGAAATACATTAGAAAAATAAAAGTATATTTGACTGATAAACAAAGAAAAAGACAATTTTATTAAAATAAATAAACTGGTCAAGGTCCTTCATTACGGATAGCCTAAAGAACTTAGTATACGTTTCACAATTTTGTTATACGTAATTCAGGCTTGCTAGTGTAATTATAATATATGCATTTCAAAAATTAATCAGTAGCAGAATATGAGAATAAATAACGTACACAGATTTGAACTGATTTTTTTAAAACAGAGATGTTTAATCAATGTAGTAAATACACAATGGGTTATCATGAAGTTGGAAAATAAATTTAGAATTGCTTTTTAAGCTCTAATAAATAGTCATATCACTTGGATTTCAGTAAGCCCAAGTTTTTGTTTAAAGAAGACGATGCAAAGGTCATAAATTTGTTTTTGCTTTTGATAAACAGCCTTAGACTGATTTACGTCGCTTTGTTCTATACTAGTTACAACAGGATTAAATCCTAGCTGTGTTGATAAATTGTGAGCAAATATGTCAACACGCCTAGACCCGTCTTGAGTATATAGAGACAACTTTATTCAAAAATTAAATTGACGCTGTCCTCCAATGAGGATAGTCTAAAGACTTAGTATACGAGACATACTTTAGTTATACATTATAATGTGATTTATGATTTTGTAAACTTTTAATAGAAAAAATTAGGTAATGCTTGTAGGAAACAGGTGATGAACACAAATTTGCACCGATTTCTTCAGGACTGACGTTACAATATCCTAAATAAGCGTCACTGGTAAACACTGAGACTTCAAGAAGTCCACAAAAAACTGTGAAATTGTGCCTCTAGCACCGACGTAAAGCCCAATGACCTGGATATCGTCAATGCCTAATTTCTGTCGAAAATACGGAATGCATGGTTCATAATGAGATTTTTTCTCCTGATTCACTGATTCTGTTTGATGTTCGTCAGTTTGTTTCATTCTTACAGTGGGATCAAGAATAAATCCCTTTTGCGACTTTTGATCGTAAGCTATAATATCCAACCTTTTCGAGCCATTTCCAGTACACTTCGCTTCTTTAAGAACCTTCTAACCTAGTTTGACCATGGTCTCTGCAAGTTAGCGCCCTACAGCATGGTGTCTATTATTACGTATCAATTCCCTCTGAGGACAAGATCCAAGGATATGACCTAGTGTTTCTGACTCACTGCAACCGTGGAGGCGCGGGATGATCCTTGATCAGGTCTTGGGGTGGCATTGACTGGGATATCATTTTCCACTATTTTAATTGCATTGACCTATTTAGAAGAAAAAAGCCCATTTTTAGAATGAATATATTTGTTCGCATAAGGCTCGCATTCTTTAAACTGAATAACACCGTTCTTTTTGCGGAAGTTTGCAACAATTCTCATATTCAAGTAATCGCAAATAGTCACAAAACAATTTCATTTTTTTTACCACGAATCGTCTCCATACTGTCTCTAACATCATTAGAGATGTTTAAGAAATCCAAGCATTTTGTTCGTTCAACTTTCAAATCTCTAACGTCTTGAATTAAAAGATGCTTTGATGCTGACAGGATTATGGTTGCATTGAAATTCTGTAAGCCTACTTCCTACTTAGTTCTTATAAGTCCTAATCCTTTAACCTTAGGGCTAGAATACAACATGTTATTTTGGGTACTAGAAGGCAGCATTATCATTTCTGCAGTAGCACTTCGAATTATTCTGTCAATTGCATCAAAATGTATCACTTCTTGAAGAACTTTGTAACTCATTTTTTGCATGGCTTCTGCAATCATACGACGAACTGCATAATGTATGTTATTACGAATTAACTTTCCACAATGACAACGACCCAGGATATGTCCTATCGTTTTAATCTCTTTACAACCATGCCGGCAGTTTAAAGATTCTTGGTCAGGTCGAGAAATGCCGTTAGTTGGTAATACAACAAAATCCTATCAATTATAGTTGAGAAGAAATAACAATTACTTTATCTTTAAAGTATTATTGAATGAATGCAAATACTAAATATATATACATTATGAACATAAAAGTTTAACCCAACAAGCAGATAATAAAAGTAAGGATGCACCAAAACGTATGCATCCCAACTTATCAAAAAATTCACTACCATAGGCAAAAAACTAAAGCAGTTGAATAAATACTATTCTGAATGAAAAGTAAACATAATTTTGTTTCTTTTAATAAATGAATATGCAAGATTAAAAAATATCTTGGTTTTGAGACATCAATTTTATAAAAAGTGCAATCATATTTTTAAGTTTTAAAGATTATTTCCCCCAGAAAACTTATTGTTCAAACAAAGCAGCTAAAATAACGATTTGAGTGAAAAATTTAAATAAATATATGTTATTAGAGAATAGTGAATTTATTAAGGCTGATTGACTAAAACAAGCAGATGGAACAAGATTTGCTAAAACTGAAATGATAAAATTAGCTTATGATGGTCTAACGTTTCTATTAGATAAGGTTAATTAAGATTATATGATACAACTGTAGAATAACACTAATGTTAGGCATACTAGTTTAATTCAAGGATTATTAAAACAACTGGATAGTTTTAGTTCAATTTGTGGTCAAAGCTAATGCTAGTCTCTTAATTATAATGAAAATTTAGCAACAATTGATAAAAACTCAAAAGAAAAGCAAGATTTTAAATTCAACTTTAACATATCTTTGGTTTTCATAGTCAAATAGTATCAGCATTGAAGATTTTAGTTTACATAGATATAGTAATTAATGGAAACGATATACCTAAATCAAGTAACCAAGCTAGTAGTGCTAGTAATGTTGTTGATGCTTAAATATATATTACTTTATTAAAATAAAGAATACGCTTTATTGACCTTTACACAGTAATGTCTATATATCCAGTTATCTAGCATCTTGACTCAAAATTCCTTCTAAAATGATGATAAAACTAGTATAAGAATTTCCTGTTTTACCTCTAATGGTTATAGATCGTAATCAAACTACTATTCAGGGACCTTAAAAGATACTAGGTTTTGTTGTTGGATTTCAAACTGATCGTTTAAACAGTTTAAAATCTAATATTGCTGTATTTGTTTTTTTGTAATATTCTAGATGGGTGCATATCTTTAATTGAAGTAAGATATCTAGAAAGTAATTTGAATAAGGGTATGAAAGCATTAGGTTGTATAGAAAGTTATGTTAAATATGCACAGATACAAGGGTTGCTAACTAATTCAGAACAAAAACTAGCCATGCGAGATTTATAACAGCTTATCGTCTGTGTTTTTTTGATACATTGTTTTAATAAGATCAAATTAGTAGAAATACAATAAGTATTAAAATTAAATTTAAGTTAGGCGAAAACACAACAGGTTGTGGAAAAATGCAAGTTGAGTATATGAATACTTATTATTTTTTTCTTTTTATATAAATGATCAATTATATTTCACTAACTGAATGTCAATATGCAGCTATTAGCAATGCGTTTTAAAATAAAACAACTGTATTATTTTATTTAAATTAAGAACAATTCAATGTAAACAATGGCTATTCTATTGAGCTTACAATAGCGAAAATAAAACAAATTAATAATGGTTATTTTAATCACAAATTATTAAATATTTAATGTCAAAAATTATTACAGATTTATTCAAACATAATAAATCAGGAGATGCTTTGCATGTTTTAGCTTTAATTCCTATAAATATTAAAGCAGTTTCTATTATAGGAGGTGTAGGAGCTGCTGCTTAAGAGGTTAGTCATGTTGTAAATGCAAGTAATAATAAAAAATCAGCTATAATAAGATAAAAATTTAGCCGAAACAAAAAAAAAACTAAAATGAAAGAAAAAGGCAGTAGTTTTTTTAGAACCTTATTTATGAAGGCCTTAACAAATGTAGCAATGGAAAAATATTCTAGACAAGTATTATGTAAAAAAAAGAATCCATTTATTTTTAGAGGCGTATTTATAAGAGATATTTTAGTGTTAAAACCAAATAATAAATAATATCGGTATATTAAATTTAGATGGTAATATTATTCCTGGAACTCACTGGACTTAATATTAAAAGAACTGTAAAAACAATTATTATTTTAACTCCAATATACACCTTTGACCTCCTGATGAATTATGTAATTATTTTTAAAATAATAAAGTTTATTTAAATTATAAATTGCAGGAAATAGGTACTAATGCATTCAGATTTTTATGTTTGGAGTTAATGACTAATAATGATACAAATGTAAAGACTACGGATGGTTTTATTAAAGCTGTTTTAGAATTAGTTTTATTGTTTTACATTTTAATATAATGAATTTTGGAATTTATTAGGAAGTTATAGGGACAGACGTTTTCATTGCCAATATACCACAATGCCAAAAAGTTCTATGTGACGTGAATTGACGTTCTATTGCTTGCCAGACTATGGTTTTAAATGGAACATCAAAAATTCTTACAGCATTGAATAAGGCCTGAAATCTCCTACACAATACTACATAGACGCAGAATTGAATGAAATAATTTTTTCACCATTGTTTCGGTCACGTACAAATTTTTTTTTCACAGCCATTCTGTAACAAATCTAAGACGCAGTAAAAAAGTCCTACTGTAAAAATGACTAGAGAAAACAAATTGTCGTTTAAGTTTTGATTGCAATATTGGTGCCCCATCAATTACGTCTTTTTTATTTCTTGCCCGGCCTATTAATAAAATTCGGATCAACCGGATTCTAAATTAACAATACACAGACCTATCGGAAAAGTGACAGGTATTTTAGACTTTAATTCACTAGCCTCATAGTACAAGACGGTGTATTGTTGTGAGGGTTTTCTGACAGAAGCCGTGGAGTCTGCAGCAGCCAGGTCCAGGAAATTACATTACACATACAATACTATGCTATCATAGGGGTAACAGTATTTTGACATTTTTATTTACTAGCCTCATTGTACAGTTTATTGTGTATTGTTGTGACTGTAAATAGTTTACACTTTAGACTGTTCCGTTGTGTAGCTTTTAGTAATTATAACTTTATCAGTACTAAGTATAAACGTATGTCTCAAGCGTGCATTGTACTAGAAGTTAATTGCCTGACTACGGTAGGAATTGAATCATTTGTATTTTGGACATTTTGTGCTTATAATTTACACTTAAGACAACAGTGTATTACTAATAATATTTTTATTTGTGATTTGTTTTTACACTTTGATATGAGTATGTGGACTTTAGTAAATACATAGTCAGTATGTATTTATTCATATTGTGACATACATAGTAATGACATAATTTGACTATTTATGTCTGTTACACATTGTAAATGTGATTGTATAGTGAAATATAGACAGCATTTGGTAATCTACACTGTAAAGACTGTGACTTGTGTTCAGTGTATTTTATTTTGTCATTTTTCATTCAACATACAGATTTGGTTTTCGTAAACAACTATTCTTGAGCTATCGGAGTGTTGCCGTTGCAACAGTATGTTTTTATTTTTTTTATTACACTAGATAGTGGATAATTTAAAAAGATAATTTGATTTAATATAATGTTGATGTCTACAATTATTATTATAATTTATGTACAAATCTTACATCTGAATTTCCGGATGCTAATGTCATTTCCTTTCTTAGGTTATTAATCTCATCAGATAGATTAAAATATGTCACGTCTTCTAGATCTTCAAAATTGATAATATAGATATGTAAATGATTAGAAGTTTCTTGCGATAGTGTTTGTGCTAAATCAATAAAGTATTTACTATTTTCTATTTAAGTACCAAGGCAATAATAACATATCAATCTAGCGTCTTTTTTTAATTTTAACTGACAAGAAAATGCCAATGCATGAACTCTTTTGATGTTAAAAGCAATGCCTAGTTTTAATTTGGCTTCATGTGGTAAATACAGATCCAAACTAACTCGAATGCATCTTGCGCCGTTTGCTCACAATCAGGAGCCTAAGTTCAGAAAAATCGATTTTTGCAGCTTTGCAACGCTGTAGCTTCTACACTGTTCGTCTGATTTTTACAAAATTTGAAGTATTGGGATTTCTAATACATTGCCTTCAAAATCAAATTAAAACTTCTATAATTTCAAAAATTTTAATTTTTTTCTGAAATTTTTTTCAGTCAAAATATGTCACTTTTATTCAAAAATAAAAAATTTTCAAAATTAATATAACTTTTGAGAAAATATAACAGCGATAAAAAAACTACACAATTTTTGAAAATGTAACTAAAGTTGTAGGAGCTAAAGAGTTGTAAAGTTGCTAAAAATCAATTTTTTTTAAACTTTGACTCGTGTTTGTGCGCAAACTGTGCAATGAATTTTGATGAAGTTATTAGTTATGTCATTAAAGTTGGCAAAAGCCTTCATAACAATTGATTTTACAACAAATGCTTTTAAAAAACGATAAAAACAATTTTAAATAATTTCACGTTTTCACATTTCTAACAAGTCAAATTATGCTTGTTGTGTTAAAGTTATCAATGTATTGTATCGTATTGCATCGAATTATCTTGTATCAAATCGTCTCGTCTTGTATCGTCTTGTATGGTCTCGTCTCGTATCGTATCGTCTTGTATCGTATCGTCTTGTTAAGGTTATTGTTGTGTTTTGAATTTTTTATTAAAAATGTAATTCATCATCAATAGGTTTATATATTACTTATTTATGCGTAAACAGCAGATGTACTGTTGTTCGTGAAGATAATAGTACTAAATTAACAAATATTCAAAACGTTGATGCTTTACAACATGAAAAATTTAGAATCTAGAAAAATCAACTTTTAAGTCTTGAACCACGTATTGATTTGCTCTTTATCAAAAATAAAGATCGTAATAAATGACAAATTAAATAAACAGTAAAACGATATTGGGTTATATAAAAATCCAAAATATGAACACAATTTCTTATTTTCTAATATTTTCAGGCCTTTAGTAATTAGTACAAGTTTCTCTTATAAGAGCTGCCTAGTTATTACATTTTTATTACAAAATAAAATATTAGACTTATTCTTTAATTTCAGTTGAAAAAAGTCTCCAGCAAGATACATATCAAATACCTATTCAATCATTTAAAAATAATCTATCAAAACAAGGCGTTGTAGATCTATTTCAAAATCTAAACAAAGTACCTAAATATAGTATGAGTTTAAAATAAAACAAAAAGTAGAAAAATAAACGTGAAAGAAAATAATAGAATCAATTTAACAATGTCTAACAGTGAAGATGTTATAGAAGACTGAAAAAGTTGATTCTAAATTAAAAACTATTATACTTGTTGACGATTTATTGATTCGTTAGAATCAGTATTTAATGAAAAGTAATTTTACAAGGGAGAAATAATAATATCTGTGTATTTTATCCAAGTGAGTCATATTTTGAGTTAGACTAAAGATTTATACAAATAAATTATAATTTTATAATTTTATTTAGATTGCCTATAGTAGACAACCAGAACTGTACTGATTGAATTGCAATAGATATGAACTTAGACTAGAAATAGACATAAATGCATGCAATTTTGCCAAAAAGGTTAAAAAAAACTAATAATTCATTACTATTGACTTTATTTTTAAAGCTAGTAAAAACTAATACCGACAAAATTTAGACAATTTTTATTTTTTTAGTCAATATCTGAAATAATTGTGTACAATTTAAAAATAAAATCTCTCTACATCACATAGTCGAATAACATTTACGTTTTTTCATAAACAATAAATTTCTAATAAAATAGAAATACATAATCGTAACTATTGTGAATCGCGTAAGTTACAAATTGGTGAGAAGTATCTTATTTTAGGATGTGAAATAGTACGTTTTAAAACTTATAAAATAGATCAAGTTAAATTGCATAGTACTATGAATGCTACAACTAGTAAAACATTTATTTATGAATAATGTACTTATTTTTGGAATGTTGTTACAAGTTAATTACTAAGAAAAGGGCTAAGGCTATACCTAAACATATTGTTATTAAATATGAAATTAAAACTTATAAAAAACATTAAATAGTTACATTAAAGATAAAGTAAATTTTAATCAAATTGAGCAAAAAAAATTAGATGTGTTTACTTTTATTTAAACAAAAATTAGGTTAGCTAATTTTGATGTTAAAAGATATATCAAAGATGGTAGTAAAACTACGCTAGCGGATGAAAATTACAGAATCAAGGAGTAACAATAGTTTTAATACATGATATTGTTGTTGCCTTAAACCACTAATTATATTAATAAAATAGATTAAAACCATTAAAATATATCACTTTTAAAAAATCAGTTTTAACAGTAAAGCATGGGCATATGCATTTTTTGCAATTTAAAAACGACTTCGCTGAAAAACGTTTATAGTCGATTTTTCAAGATAGTTTAGCTTAATTTAATAAATAAGTTTTAAACCTTCTTTGTCGCAAAGAATTTTTATCAAATGCGGCTTTCAGCAAATAGACAGGCGGTTTGACAAATACAAAGCAACCTACACCTTGCACACGTTAAAGTGCCAGCATCTTATCATAGTCTGCCTTCTGTCTACCATTTTTTTCAACTCATGTACGAATTCGTGTACAAACCTGACTAAACTACTGCCTACCAGGTAAATAAATTTTTGTTTCTAAAAATGGGTTTGTATCAAAAACGTTCCATTTTGCCACAAAGACATCGCTATTTTGAAGTAAGAAAAGTTTTTAGAAATCTCAAAAATAGGCGAGTTACCTATGCTACAACACGTGAGACTATATAATTACAGCCTTGGACATCATAAAATTAGTAGGGTGTATATGGTACCCAAATTTGAATCCCGCGGGAGGCAAATCTTTTTTAAACGTTTATATCTTTTTTTATAAATTCAATATATTTAATTTATACCTAATAGGATCGTCTGTATGTGAAAAATCCTAATTTATATAATTATACAACATTAAAGTTTTTTTAAAATGTACCATATTCACTACATTTTGACTAATTATACTCTGATTCCATGTACTAATTAGGAAGTTATGTAAGTCAAGTACTATTAATAGAATGTGTTCTAAAACATACAATTTATTACTACTAATGACTCAAATCATTTATTTTTCAGCTTTATACTGTTTAAAAACAATTTAATTATCAATCGTTGTCGCGCAAGATTAAAATTTTAGTTACTACTGTGAAGCACCGTAAGGATCACGACTTAGACTGCTACTATTCATTCTATTGAATATTGATATATGTGATGTGTTTGATTCTTCACTCCAATATGCATCATACGCTGACGATTTAGTTAACTACTGTGCTGACATGTTTTTTTAACTTCAGAGTACAATGTAGGAAGCGCCAAATACTATCAATAGATGTTTTAATAACGTTAGTTTAAAAATAAACGTAAGTAAAACTGAATTCAGAATACTTTATAAATTGCATGATGTATTTTGCACAGTAATATTAAAAATACTATGACAAAATGATAATTACTAAGGGTCTACATCAGTTTACCGATCTGATTCAATACAACATTAGTAAGGAATAATAATATTTATTATTAATATTTCTTAAATTATTTGATTAAGCTTTAGCTAACGCAAAATACAAAAAGTAGTAATTTGCTGTTTTATATCAAATAACTTAAACAATGGGTACCCCAAGTGTGTCATGTTGTATTTAAAATTGACTACAGAGCAAGCACACAAATATTTCAGCGTTCTTTTCTCAGGAGATTAATTTACTAAACATTGCCAAAAAATTACCAAAATTAAACGTGGGACTGAAAAATTCACTTTTAAAAGTTAATTTGCCGTTTAATACTGATATAAGTTGACAGTAAAAATATAACAAACAACTGCGTTGTGATAAAAATTGTTTTTAAAACCTGGCAGTGACTTGTAACAACGAATAAATGCTACATAGGCATTAAATTTAATTTGATTAAAAATAAATGAAATAAACTGCGCAAATGATCATTAATTTGATTTTTCTCCTTCTTGCATGCGATGCACAACAAAAACAAAACTACATAAATTAAATCTCTGAATATGTTTCAAATACTGTTCCGTTTTAACCTACACGTCACACGGAAGTTAATTTCTGCCCCTTTCTTCATCCACTTCCTTCAATATTACTAGCAATTACATGTTACGTATTACACTTATAATTATATTGTCAATTTTAGTATTATTAAGATTATTTCTTTCCTTATTTACATTTAATAACACATTATTTATTAAAATCCAGCTTATATCATTATTTGTTATTATAGATGCCTAATTCTATCATAGCATGCATAATATACGTTATTATTTACGTTAATTTGCCCTAATTTATGACAATTTTCCTGCCTGAAATATGTTATTCTTTTTTCACTGCAATTCTGTTTTTTAAAATATAAAGTGTCTAGAATAATTGATATGTCTAAGCTATATGAGATGTTTAGTTTACTTACAGTGTCTAAAAGAATTGTGTATGTTATTGTATCTACCACCAGATCCTTACTTAGGCAGCATAATAAACTTGACTGCTTACAAGAAATAGCTGATACTAGAAATATTGTCTCATTTAAAAGTCATAACTGTAGTCTTCGTGTTTTAAGAATGTCCTCCTTCTACCACAAATCTTATCAGTATAGGGCAGTTTCTGCTTGGAATGCGCTACCTCTGTATATTCGTCAGCTTAATTGCCATGATGAATTTCAGTTTGATGTTGGTAAATGGCTGCTGTGTAGTCGTTATAACATTTATGTTCGATAACTTGTATTTAATCTATAATTAATATACCTAGTGTAATTTAATTACTTTGAGTTTAGACAAAGAGTATTGTTTTAAGTCCATTCCTTTAAATCAGCAATTTTGCTGTGAGAATTTGACAATAAAGCAATTACTTACTTACTTGTACAATTGAATCAGTCTAACTCACTCAATTAGTTTAGGTCTTGCATCACAAAATATACTAATTGCATAAATGCAACATTTCCCACGCTAGCTGATTTGTTTTAAATAAACATTTATTATATTATTGATTTGTCTTGTGCAAACAACCTGTATTAAAATTTATGAAGTTTTGTTCCAGTCTGACTGTCTCAGTTCACTTTATTTATTTCTACTAGGTTCCTGTTCACACGTGCGACCAGTTTAGTATTAGAAGATAACATTTGGCAAAAATCGTTTGAGAAATTCTAATAGCCCTATATCTTAAGATCTTTTTCTGAGAGGTACAAGTGCTTCCATAACAAGTTGTTCTGGTTCCGGTTGTAGCCGTTAAACACTAAATCAATTTGTTTTGAAACAATGAGTTGTTTGAAAGGACCTACGGATAGCCCAACAAACAGACAAACAAATCAATTTCAATGAATGATAACAAGCTTAAGCTTGGCATCTCAAAAGCCGTGTATGCGCAGGTTTTCAGTTTGTCAATACCACGAATATTGTACAGCTGAATGGGATAATCGGATTTATTGTTTACTGAAATCCACTTCCGCCACTTACCCGCATATCTATCACAATCTCAACTTGTTGGTGCAGCAAGAGTATAAACTATTCTTCTTAATTGTGTATATAGATATTTAGTGCTCACTATATAATTACTTTTATCCATTTTTACTGTACTAACTTATGTTTTTTCATTGAATTTACTAGAAGTTGGGCTTGTAATCAACCTAAGTACTACAGGTATGTTGGGTTTTTATCTATATAATGCTTAGGCATGAAACATTGTACCCTCTATTTGCCTAAGTTTTCTTTAAGTTTGGTTGTTTCATCTTCACCTGTATACTTAACATTAATGTGTTTCTCAGTCACTGTTTTTTTCTTAGCATAAGTACCTGGCTGAATATTTTGGGACCTATTCAGACGAACTTCCTTTACAACTGACTATAAAGGTCATCTATCAATTCTTCAACAACCTTACTTTCAATTTGAATTCAGAAATACGTAATTATCACAACATTAACTAAATTTGACTGAACTAAAGTGTTCTGACTTGCTTTTATTTTAGTTTAATGAATTAAAATTGAAAAATCCATTTTATTTAGGTATTTATATTTATTTATTTATTGATTGTGGTCTAAAAAAACTTTGTCTAGTTGTGTGTAGCCATTTAACTAGCATATCAATCAATAAAATTGAACTCATTATCTTCAGTTAGCTAAAACCGAGGTGTCAACATTTTAAAAATCTGAAAATGTTGGTTTTTTCTCTTTATGGCTAATAAATTAATAAGTAAGTATCCTGGAAACCAGTTGTAACAATATTTCTCACCCTCTTACCATATGCGTTGTGCCTTCAAGAGTGTTTGTGACCAATAATATAGGTATATATATATATTGAGGCTTCATAAATGAATATACCAGTATTTACCACTTCATACCGGTATTTACCAGTGTCATGGTATTTTCTATAACTGGCTTGAAATTTTGACATTCTTCGATATCAGCGGACTAAAATAGGAGCCGAAAAAGCCCGAAAAAGGTAATATTCACATGTACAATTCGCAAGTGTGTACAGCAGAGCAACAGAGCACAGGTTAGGAGCTTTCAATCATAACTTTACTAAAGCGGTTGCAAACTGGAACTTAGTAGTTGTAGTTGCACCGCATACGTCAAGATTGCCAAACCGCAACGTTGATGGATGGTTAAAACACGACAAAAAGTAACGTAAAATAATAACCATACACAACCGGTGTGCCGACGTGTAATTCTTGGAAAATAAAATACGGTAGTTTCAATAACGTAAATATGACGAAACATTATAACTGCAAATATCAGTTTCGTCAGCATAACCAAAATAAGGTTCCATTGTTAGTAGTAATAAAATAATTAAGTATTTATTTATTATTTTACTGGATTGTTCTAGTTTCGGGCTTGGTTACTTAGTTATCTAGAGTTAGCTTATCATGTTGTTTCCTGACAATACATTAATATTATGGTATAAAACGGAGCACAATACAGACTGTATTTAAAAAATGTTATTAAAACGCATTAAAAGCAGAGGTTTGATGTTTCTTCATTTGATAAATTTATTTTAAAGCGCACTGAAAAAATTGATTACCAACATCCATAAACTAACAGCATACAGATGTGAACTGTGAACACTTATAAACAAGAAATATTGAAATCTTTGCACCCTTACCTTAAGACTGCTTGAAATGCTCTGCATGGTAACAGAACGACCTGGAACATCGCCATGACAATTGCTAGCATAAACCTGTGTAAAAAATAAAGTACATGAGAACCAGCCATCAAACTGTAGTCCACATCGATTGGTGTGGTCTGGGATAGGCGTAAGAAGACGATTTTGTGGCACCTTTACATAAGCTGTAAGATCTTTAAGAACTCTAGAAAATAGTTACAATAAACTTTTAAAATTACAATTTGTTAGGGTTGTCAAGCTTAGAAATTTAATTTCTAAGTCAATTTTTGACAAAATCTTACAGATTACCCAGTTGGAAATCCTCTACATAATTATGTACATAAAAATTCCCACCGTATATTTTGTGTACAATTTATGCGTACTCTGAACATGAAAGTGTTATGCATAATCTTTTATAAAAAAGTAGTACTAATCTGGACAAAACATTGGGCATAACAGTGTATACATAATGTATTATGACAAAATTGTTATGGCAAAAGCCTTATGTATAATTTTTTATAACCAAACTATTACGCACAAATTTCAGGGCTTTAACCTAAACTGACCTTTGACCTAGGTCAGCAGTCAAATTTTTGGGACTCCCATTTAACATTGCTAGGAATTGTTATAACTCAAAAAAATTGATTTATTGTTACAAATTACTAGTTTTGTGACCTAATTTAAGCTTGCCCTGTGACCTAGGTCACTCGAACAAGTTGAAAGGTATTAATTATTCCAGTATCACTTAGCTCATAATTGTTTAACGCGTTTAAATGTTGTAAAAATTAAAATTTACGGATAATTGAAAATAGTATAGAGCACTATATATGGCAGATTAAACTACAATATTATTAAAAACGACAGTGTGGCACAGTGGTCAGTGCACTTAGGTAAGTTCGGCGGTCCAGGGATAAAATCCTGGGTTGCACAATTATTTTGAAAGTAGAGGTTTGGCAATAAAGTTTTATTCATAAAATATTCTTAATAATTTAAACGCCATAAATATGTCCGAAATTCGTACATAAAGATTTGAACCGCTTTATGCATAAATATTCCCGCAGAATTATGTTGACAGATTTCCAATTGGGTTAACGTTGCTCCTCCAGCTTACACTGCTTGGCAGCGTATGCAATAAAGAAACGAAGAAACAGAAAAAACCACTTAGTTCATACCACTTACAAGGGAATGGTTTCACATGTTATCATCCAATTTCAAAACCAGCAACTCACAAACATCAATCTAGTTCAAAATAGCACAGATCCAAAGTAACTCAATCGCAGTTTGCGTTTTTTGGTCACAGTGGCTTGCTAAAGAAGAAAAAAATTCTAATTTCATTTTTTTTCCACCCTGTAGCTTCTACATTATTTATACGATTTTAAGCAATTTAGTTTTTTCTAACCCTGAGACAGTTTCATGCAAAACAATTTCAGGATTCCTCAAAATTCAAAAAAATTAATCATTTCGAAAAAATTCGAAAAATAATATTGTGGCCGACTTTTTGAAACCAGGATTTTCAGCGTCTCGGACTACACTTGTTTCAAATTATATACATAATCCTACAGAAATCACAAAGCATAAATGCTTGTGTCCTTTCCCAATGCAAAGGACACAAACTACCCCTTAGTTTTGACAAACGAAAACCATTTAGAACATTTAGCCTCATTTTAAACCCTGCTATTGATATATTCTCAGTTCAATTAAAAATTTAATTGAAGAAAAAAACAACTTAACGATAAATTTCGTCAAATTTATTTAAGATATTCAATATTTTAGGATTAGATGCTGTTAAAGATTTATGACAATGTTTAATGCTATGGTTTTAGCTAGAAACTGGTGTTTTCTAGCTATAAATATTATTAT
>JAQFZE010000709.1:0-23138 GCA_034695245.1 Dicyrtomina saundersi | reverse complement strand
ATGACTTTTTGCTCCTGTTGTGACGGCCTTGTCAAATAGAGCAGGGGGCCACAATTAGAGGGTGGCCACTATTAGGCGCTCTCACCCTACATAATATCTTTGATTTTTAAAAAACAATTTGTGACTTAAAACGGGTCATATGTACAGGAACAGCGGAACTGGATTCAGTCTGTCGAATTTTGCGCCAGGAAAAACGCTCGATTAGCTGAAATGCATGGACAGAATGAATATAATTGTATTTTTCAAGTTGTTAATAGAAAGAGTGAGTTCTAATTTTTTTAATTCATAAGTTTGTTGTTTTTCCAATGATGTTGTTGTTGTTTGGCATGGAAACTTGGGGCTTTATTACATTAATAATAAAATTAAATATTTATTTAGTTATGTGAGTACATACATTTATGGATTTTAATGTGAATTTCATTCTTTTTGATCTGTATTTTAGCCACCTCAAAGCCACAGCCACAAATTTGGATTGGGGCATTTAGAGCCAATCATACGGCTTTCATATGGAATCATCACAACTCAGAAATTAAAAAGAATTTTTGGGGCTCCAATGAGCCAGGAGCAAATAAAACAGCTTTCTGTGCAGGTGTAAAATCCAAAATAAAAAATGGAAAACAAGATCCTAAGGTGCATGCCTTGGGGTGTCAGGTGAAAAGTGCGTGCATTTGTGTTGAAATGTAATTGTTTTCTCTTGACATGGCTTCTTTCAGAATGTAACACATCTACGTGAAAGTTGGAAGTTTTTATTTATTTGTGTAAGTTCTCAACTACACAAGAATTCAATCTAAATTATTGTAATAACTAAAATATATTTATTTAGTCCTTTATGATATCTGTTTTTAATTTTAATTTTCAATTCCCACGATTTCAAAAATTGTATTACACACTTATATGGGTCCCAACCCAAAATCCCAACAACGCCAACAAGGTTCTTCAATAAATTTTAGTGACTTGTTCGTATTTTATTTAGCTCACGAATTATTTTTTGCTATAACTATTTATTGTATTATTGCATTTTATTGCATTATTCAAGTGTTTGGATTTCTTATAATTGGCACCCAAATTAAAGATTGTCTCACTAGTCAGTCACCTACCTATATGATGTATGTATCTGTAATAAGTTTATTTCCTGCATCTTTGCATCACACATTTCAATTTCAGGTGTACACAGCAACAAGCGCCATAATTTAAATTATCTGAAGGATTCATTAGTAAAAAATTCCATTTTGCATAATCACCATAAATAAGTATCTGTAGCCGTAGCCTCAACATGTGTTTGTTAGAATTCATGAATTACAGGCAGGCATGACAAGATACTGTACGACGACCATATAAAAATGTATGGGGATTTTAGAAAACTGACTAAAAATATTCACAATTCAAGTCTCATGAACAACGCAAATTATGCGTTGTCATAATAATAATTTTATTTTTATTTCAACACAATCAAAATCAATATACATGAAACCAAATGTTAGTATTACTGATTAAGCTTATATATAGGAGGACATGACATAATGCTGATAGCTCTAAATCCGAATTTAGATGAACCATAAGTGTGTTTCATTCCTGTCTTTATCATATTTATCTATTGCTGCATTGTATCTCGCGTACCAAGCGATTTCAGCTTCATCATTTTCACACGGCTCGTTGTTACATGATGGTGCGCACCCGAACGAATTTAAATCCTCCTGCACGAACCCAACGTCACAGACGCACTTCCGCGTCTTCTTGTCACAAACGTTGTAGTAATCGCAAGCTCTGTAATGAGCGCTAACACCGCTGCAATCGTCCCCATGGGAGAATAGTACCCAATTATCTTCATCAGGATGGCCCTTATACGCTTGGACAGCCGCCGGACCGGCTCCCAAAATGGTGAAGAGACCAAACAGCATCCACAGTCCCCCGATGCCCCAGAGCGAACCCCTCATGATCAATTCCATGATTCAGATTACTTGCTTTAAATTCTTTATTCTCGCTAAACTGAAAAGAAATAAAATTCAGAATTTAATTTATCAGTGCCATAAAGGTGGGTGGTGGACCTACAAGTTTAGAAGTCTTTCAATAAATTAGTTTCGGCAATTTTACAATAAAGAAAAATAAAAGATGATTAACTGACATGTGACTCGTCTTTGCGGGTGACGTCGGAAATAGACGATGCCGAAGATGAGATGCGGAGCGGATCGATTGAGTGTTGAATTTAAACTGAAATGTATATTAGGTTTGCAGGTGGTACGGTGGTATATTCTGTGAACATACAATCACTTCCTTGTTTGGTATACAAAGCCATAGGTTGATTGATAAATGTATTAATTGTGCTTGGCAGTTCATTACACTTGACATAATTACACACCCATTGAATTGATTGAATACGATTGCAACAATTGCCAGAGCTCCACGTAAGTAGTTCTGAGTACGAACTCATTGTCCCCATTACGATTCAATCACTTCAATTATTCAATGCATCTAAATTCTGACATTCAAATGATGAAACATAACATGGCTTTGAAACAAAAACAAAATGTAATATATTAAAATGTGATTAAGAATTAATTAAATTGTAATGCTATACAATACTCAACAAACACGGTTCAATGAAATGTGATTTAGGGATGAATCCATTGCAACTGATATTTTGTGCAGCGTTATTTTAGATACTCGGTTCTGCAATTTAGGAATTCATATAATAATAGTACATGCTTCTATTTAGTAATGATTTATTATACTACTATATATATACTACTTATATAAGTATATACTATATTTATTATAGTATTTTTGGTGACTGGACCTTTTTCGCCCGAGGACCTCTTCTACTAAATTATGCTATAATATGGAATAATGCAATATTGACACATTAATTTATTCATGTAGTATAAGTGGATGTATATATTTATAATTTATTCTAGGTAGGTTGGATGGGTAGGTACATTATAGTTACTTAAATTTCCCCTATGTAACTCATTTGGCCCCAGAGTTCATGTAGCGACTATTACCCCGATTTAGATTGATTTTTCATGTGGTAATAATTATTATACATGATATTAATGATGATTGTAGCATGGTATTGTATATATTTGACATATAATTGACATCTGATGCTGCTCTCTGCAGTTGCACTGTTGACTGTAGCAAGACAATAATGAACTTTATCTGTAATAATTATTATTGTAACAAAGTAATTACGTCTACGTGCCTAATTAAAAATATTTACCTGGAGCCCATATCTTTAATATGTGGGCATATTTCTTATAAGTTACGAAATTAGATACTTTAAGTATCATGTACTTATGTACAATCTAGAGACTGACTAGTGAGACTGTACTGTATGAACATTTCTACATGTTCTATAGAACCTGAACTGGAACCTTGGAATTTAATTTATAGTTAGAGTTAGACGTGTTACTCTTTTAAAACCATGAACGTCCGTATGCAAAATGTAAAGCCCAAGAGTCAAGCTAATGCCAAGCGATAGAGCTTGAATGACCGGAATTATTACGAATTATTAATACGAATAACATCACAAATTACAAATACTTTGCAAATAAAAGTTTCTAAAAATCTAAAATACTTTAACATTATTATACCTACTAAATAATTAACTAGTAATAATAACCTGACTATAAGTAACGTACATTAATATCGATATCGAATAAGTACTAGAATTCGAAATATCCAATGTAAAACTTGTCAACGTCAGTTGCTTTATTTTTGAACACCAGAAACCACAGAATTCCACAATTTTATTTTAATTTATTTATTTTAACAATGAAAAAAATTCAACATATAACATACATGTAAGTACTTAAGTACTTAATTATGCAATAATTATTTTAGGTAGGGCCTGGTAGGGTTTGGGTTTAACTTTGTGTAGATTAGTAGATTTACAAATGATTGCGGGGCCGTAGCATCTAATGAAAATTGAAAATGCATGATTTGTCAGATTTATCGGCCTGCCATCTTCTTGAACTTAATAAAGACCACGCGTTTGAAATTTAAACTCCCGCAGATTTTGCATAGGACAATTTAATACAGAAAAGAACTGCATTAGAAAAGGAAAAGAATTTGTTGTGTCATTCCGGCTTTGAGTTTAAGCAAGGTAAGAAAGGAGTTTGGTTTTTGGATTTTTAGGATATAGTTGTCAATTAAATCGTACTAAAATTAATTGTTGAATTTGCTTAATAGTGTTATTGGGATAATTTGATTTTTAGACATTACAACTGTTCGAGGACTAACAAGTAGTGTACTAGTTTTTAAAGGGTGATTACTTGGTTAAATCGATTTGAAGAGACGATGAGTGCTTTTGGAATTGCACACATTCCCAGTGGGGAACCGAAACGGTTCACTCAGTAAGTGAAAATATGAAATAATACCCTATTTTTTATGTTTATGTAGTAATTATTGCTACAACTATGTTTTTACTATCATTTTGTGTTAGATCGTAAGACTTACTTGGCACATTTCATATACAATGTATCCTACTTAAATGTTAAATGTTTGTAAATCTTTCAGATAGGCATATATTATATTTAGGAAAAGTTCTAACATGCAATCCCCCTTTTTTTATTTATTTTAATTTTTTTTCTTTTTACTTTTTTTCTAAATTACTTAACCTGCTTTGGGTTCTCTGTCACTTGCAGCCTAAATAATATGCCTATAAAAGATATATTTGTTTGCTGTTTTGAAGATTAAAAACTGTTTTAACTGTTTTATTATGCGTAAACTATAGCAATTATAAATGGTTAAGAATAAAAAAAATAACTTAAAATAACTAAATTTGTAACTATTATCATCACAAATTACAGAACCCCCGTAACGACTGGAACATCCGTTATCGGAATCCGATTCAATGGTGGTATTGTTTTGGCTGCGGATAAATTAGCCTCATATGGAAGTTTAGCCCGATTCCGTGACTGTCCTCGTTTATTTCAAGTGAATGAATCGACGATGCTTGGATGCACCGGAGATTATGCGGATTTCCAGTATTTGAAGCGAATCATTGAACAAATTGCGTGAGTTTTAATTGAATGCAAAGTCAAAAGTAGCCACTGCTAGCCTGTTGCCTGTTGCCATTTATGTAACTCCTAATTACAGAATCGGTAGTTTGAAACTTGCTTAACTGCAAACACATTATTTTGTTACGCATCGAGCCGTTTTAGCAATACAGCCAATGGACACAATTAATTAAGCACCTGTTAATTATATTTAAAAAACAAATAGTAAATTCGTTGATACATTGATGCAGATATAGTGTTGTTGTGGAGGAAATAATATATAAGCTTGGAATCGTATGAATAGGATCGATGACGATTGTAAGGATGATGGCTTTCAAGTAACTCCAAAGTCTATGTATTCTTGGCTTACTCGAGTTCTCTACAATAAGCGCTCAAAATTTGATCCCCTGTGGACGACTTTTGTTGTTGGTGGAATCCAAGATGGGAAAGAGTGAGTTTAATTTTAAATACTTTTCAATTATTTTGTTTATTATAAAATTGTGAGTGTATGTTATTGATGTGTGTGTGAGTAAAACTAGTTTATTTTTTAAAATTTGGGATTATTTTCATTTTAAAGGTACTTGGCCTACGTGGATAAGTTAGGAACGGCCTATGAAGACCCAGTAATTGCCACTGGTTATGGGTCTTACCTCGCTACACCGCTCCTTCGTACAGCTTATGAGGAAAAACAAGGAAATTTGACGGAGGCAGAAGCCATCAAAGTTGTTGAAGACTGCATGCGCGTTCTCTATATTCGTGATTGTCGCTCATTTAATAAGGTAATTATTCCTAATTACTCCACAACGATAATTTAATAAAGACAAAGAAGTAATTTATTATCATTGTTCAATACTATTACATCTGTATTAAATGGTACTTTATTACAAATCAATTCTATTTTTTTATCGATATATTTTTTTTTGAGGTTAAACTCTTTTTTTTTAAGTTTTATTTTAAAATGACAATAAAAACTAAATTAAATACAATTCAGTAATGTAATTAAACATGTTAAAATGACTATCAACAAAATATATATAATTTATATTATCATCTCCTTCACTTTTCAGTACCATGTGGGTGTAATTCGAAACGATGATGGAAAAGTTAGCAGCAGTATCGTGGAACCTCCAGAACTTGAAGCTAATTGGGAAATCCAGAGTTATGTCAGGTAGATAAAAGACCCATATTTAAATAATTTTACACACAATATTTTTTTATTAATTATCTACAAACGACATCAGACAATACTCTTACTATAGGTACAACATCATTACATTTTGAAAATTTGAAAGTATATTGCAGTTACGAAGCTTAATTTTCAAATATAACCAGTAGTTCTAGTTATTATATACCTACTTAATTAATTTCAAGCATTTGAGTATAATATTTAGAATAATTTTAATAATACACGCAATTTTGTTTTCACTTGTCAGTGGGTACGAGTAAAGAGATCGAAGAAGAACAACGATGTTTGTTCGCAGCAGCAGCGTGACTCTATAATCTAAAATTTGCTACATATTTGTTACATCCAAGACCCCAACCAACTAAGAATCATCAAATCCAACTGTTTAAACATATAATAATATACCTTGTAAGAGTAAGAAAAGTTTGTGTTTACAATATAATTTGATTAGACGTTTACATAATAAAAATTGGCATTACTTAAAATTAAAAGTGTAAAATTATTCAACTTATTGTGGAAAACATACACATATATACAGCATAAACTTAAATTACAGAGTACTTAAATATTAAAAAACTAAAACTTAAAACTAAATGTAACAATAAGGTTTTAAGAATTTAGTTAAATTTGCTTTCTAGTCAATATTCATTAATTCGTCGATGTCACCCGAACTAAGATCTAATTCTTGCAATTCGCTGCTTTCGTCGCAAAAAACCAGCTTTTCTTCATTGTGCTGAAATTCATAAAATGAATATTTTAATCACTTTTACAAAAACGACAATAATGGTAGTATATATAATACGTAAGTAGCCATTTAAGAAAATTAATTTAAACTCCATACCTTCCCCACAACATAATAGTTACCAGGAGTGAAAAGTTCGTCACACATTTCAATCGGTCCTGAATATGGAACTAATTCCCTTCCAACCGAACTCAATTTTTCTCGAACTCGTTCTTCCAATTTGAATATTTCACTATTCGTCTGCATCCCTACTTTCACTTTTAAATTTTGAAGAGGTGTTGAAGGTGCTTCAGTATCAGTACCAGCGGTATTAATCGTAGATTTGTATGTACCGAGTAATTTTCCAAAAATATCACTGGAATTTGGACGATTTGGTGAAGGGGAACGCACAGCATCTTGGAGATCTAATGGGATCTTCTTCTTGATTTTTGCAAGCTCTGAGCTATCCGAGTCAGAATCAGTGAATATTTTAGTAGAAAAATTAATGCTATTCGTAGTAGTAACATTATCTTTGTCTTTCCCATTATCACTGCCATCCACATCCATGGCACTGCTGTCATTTTGTTCTTGAATTTTTAATTTGGCACTCATGGGACCAGGTCTACCACCAATTCGTTTGGCCTTAGCTGAAGCAGGGCCAGGCTTGGGTCGAGCAGGGACGGGATCAACAGAAGCTGAGGATTTGTTGTCGTCCTCTAGGTCTACTGGATTTTCTTTGTCCGCCTCCTTTTCGACAGATTCTGTGGCTGGGGATGATTTCGAATTACTTTTACCATCATTCTCATTTTCCACCTCGAGCGATTTACTTGAGGAATTTACACGAGATGTAACTGCGGCTTTTGTTGACTTCTTTGCTCCGGATTTATTGCGTTGTCGAGAGCTCGTGTTGCTGTCATTGTCAGAGTCATTGCTCTCGTCACCGCTTGAAACTGTTGCTCGGGGTTTAATTTTGGAACTGGCTGACGGTTGCAGTTGTTGCTTCGATTTAGGGCCAGCACTACTCCGGCTCCGACTCTTTTTACTTGGTGAAACAATAAACTCAGGATCATCGGAATCATCACTAGACTTGCCTTTGTTAGTTTTTTTCCCTCCAACACCTTTTTTATTTACACTAGCACCACCACGATTTTTGGATGGTAGTACCTCTGTCTCTGACTCATCGCCAGAATCATTTGCATTCTTAGAATTTTGAATTTTGTGTCTGTCAGCTGGCTTGGTTCTTCGATCAATTTTAGATGGAATTATTTCTGCCTCAGACTCATCACTAGATTTATTAGGTAATTTTTTACTATCATTAGCTTTTGTTTTTGAATTCGAGTCGGATGCTGAATCACTATTATCATCATCTTTAATATTTTTATTTTTATCGTTATCTTCTTTCTCATGTTTCACAACTTCCTTTTTAACAGAAACAACTTTTTTCTCGTCATCCTTGTTAGCTGAGCCTGACTCTGAGGGGGGAGCAGGAGTGAAGGGGGATTTCCCCGGCAATTTAGCAGTGCCAGTCTTTAATTTGGTAAGTAAGCTTTGGCCAAGCTTTGCAAATAATGCACTTGGGAGTTTGGGTTTTAGAGGGACTTTCGGAGATGCAGTTGCGTTCGAAGAACCAGCTTCAGGAGTTGCCACTTTCGTGGCAATTTTAGTAGAAGATACTGTTGCAGACTTTTTCTTTAAATTTTCGAGGGGTTCTTCATCTGAATCAGAGGAAAGAGTTAATTTGCGTTTCTTGGCAGACTCCGTGGTGGTAGGTGTATCAGATTTTATTTTTGTCTTGGATTCTGTCGTTTCTGGTTTTGAGGGCGAGCCAGCTGGAGCTGCTTCCAAAATAATTTGAGGAAATTTGTATAGCTGCAATCAAAATTGTAAAATTTCAGTCTAAATGAATGGTGTCATTTAAAATTAAATATAATTTCTTACAATTACTAACAAAACAGTCTCAAAAGCGGGTGGATGTGGATAAATAAAATAATTTTAAAAAATTGTGGGCGTCTTATAAAGTCAAATTACCTCTGATCCTTTGAAGAACGTTTTCCCACTCAACAGGTAACCAATGTCATCCAAATCCACAGAAATATCAGCGCCTGAAATTTAGAAACTAGAAATAACTGACTTGCATAGATATATCATCATCCTTTAAGCAGTTGTTGATTCATGCTTAAATCGTTTTTACACCTTTAGCAATTTAATTAATTTGACCACATTCCAAAACCACGAATAATTATAAATACTTTCTTGGTTTTACCATCACAGGAGAAATCACGTTTGGCAGCCGTCTCACCACCAGAATTGCTATTAGTAACTCTTGTTTTTGACAATGGTCCAGGTTTATTTTTTTTCCTCTGTGGTGTCTGTGATGTTCCAGGTTCAGCTGCAGCTGCACTCTGGGAGGGACCTGCTGCTAATTCATCCGCAGAATCATCGATGGAGATGCCAGCACTTGCACTTGCAGTTATAGTTGCTAATGCCGAGGAACCGGAACCTCTGGAACGTACTCGAGATGCAGAAACTGTGTCCCGCTCAGTTCGTTGCTAAAAGCAAGTGAATGAAAAATGTTTTAAAAACGGAAAGCCACGTACAACGAACAAATTACAATCTATGAAATAAATTTCCAGCAAATACTGTAATACTCGCGTCCTGAGTGGCTAGAAAATTATTTTTTCTACCACTCTGGCAACTTGAATATTGTACTTTAATTTTGCATAGAAGTGATTTCTGATTTACCATGATAAATGTGTAAACAGCCAGTAATCATATGCGTTAATAATTAATAATTAACAATGCCTATTAAGTAATCGTTTGTAGTGTCTAAATTATAGTAGCAGTATTACTTCCTACGGTGTTAATGCGTGTAAATGAGTTTTTGTTTGATGTTGAAAATAATGAGTTAAGGAAAGGGCATCCATACCTTAGATTTTTTACTTTTATTCGAGTCAACTCGAGCAATATTGATTTTTGGCCGTTGAACGGTGTGGCCACTAACCATAGGAAGGACACTCGCTTTCTTCGCCGCTTTGGATCCTCCTGTTGACTTTCTCGCTCCTGCTCCTCCACTACTGCTTTGAGTTGTAGACGACGAGTTTAATGCCGGCGTCGAGGCACTATTAGCCGGTGCACCACTAGCACTAGGAGGAGTAACAGCACTATTTCCTGTTTTACTTTTTACATCGCATGCCGGACTAACACGACAGGAAGAAAGAAAAAGATTGAAGATAGCAAAGGTTAATTGAAAGGGTATTGCTGATAACATATTTTTACCGATTCAAAAGTAATGAGTACGAAAGTTAAATGATTAAAAGTGAATCCACAGCCCACCCATACCCACACACAACACACATATCCGTCAAAGTTACTTCGAACATAACTTACCAATCAGCATAAAAATCTTCAATAGTTCTTTCTACATTGATCAAAATCCATTTTGCTTGTGCCAGTTGATTCACACAATTATCCAGCAATGTCAGTCCTCTCTTCAGCTCATCCTACATACCAAATGCCAAATTATAAATGACATACAAATTAACCAAGCAAATTCTTCCTCTTCACAACAGTCAACAGTCATCAGAAACCAAAAATTCAAGTTGGGTAGAGGTGGGTGATTGTGACTGATCCAGTTTTTAACAAGAGAACATTATCCCCGACAGAAAACTGAATTCCTTGCATCGACGAATAGGGCTAGTTCGTTCATGCAAGATATACCTCTACTATCAGTGCTACTGCTTTCCTGTTAAAAATTTGGGCGACCACAATCACCCACCAGTCACAATTATGAATTACCAAACTTCTACCTCATGAATGTTACTTTACTGTTTGTTTCTTTCACCTTAAGAGTACAACTTATAGTTATATAACGCTACTTCTCCTTACTTTAAGTGTATCCGTAAGAGAATTTAGTACTTGAACATGTTCTTGATGACATGCTGAATTCGGCTTCCTTCCATTTTCTTTCATCATAAAAGCAGCTTCAAAACGGCAGAGTAAAACCTTCAAAGTTTAATAGGTAAAATTATATAATTCATAATTAGCTGACAGAGAACCGATGGATACGATTATAATACGATGCTGAATTTGCATTAAATCCGATAACCGACAACCGAACAACGTAATAACAAAAGATTGACAACAAAGAAGCCGCATTACAAGTTGGAAACGGACGCCCGGCTTATCAGTCATAAATACAATAATATATTGAATATTGTAAAACTTCTACTGACTACAATGTTTGATGTTACTGACAATCAAAACCAAAAACTGATACTCCTTAATTCAGTCAGTGATTTTCCGCTTTCCGGTATCATGACGTAATGCTCGTGTACTAGTAGATTCTTTGTTGTCTATATTATTTAAGTCATAAGAATGTACGTACGTAAAGTTACGATTAAGAATGCTGAATGTACCTAGTTTGTGTTATTGTGTTTGTCACAATTCCTGTCTTCTCTCTTTTGATTTAAAGAGGGTCGGGTTCTTCTCATCAAACTTTAGTCTTTAGAATGACGATCGGATGTAGGAATAATAAGTTTTACTATCGACGTGACGTGGGTAGTTGTGTGGTTAAATAGCTTTTGTGAAAAAGATAAAAAACTCGGAGATTTTCATCATTTGATTGAAGGTTTTTTCTAACTCAAAACTCCAGTTTTTGAACTTGTATTTTTTCTTCGCCCGTCGTCGTATTAAATATCAAGCGTTAAGTCGGACGGAGTCGCCTACCGCACGGAGGCCGGAGGAAGTGAAAAGAGAGGAATAACAGACAGCTTAAAAATGCAATCTAAGGAATAATCCGTAAATGACGTTGCTCAAAATTATAATTCTTTCAGGACGCACTCACCCCTTGAGCATTACCCAAACAGCTACCTTTAACATGGCATGCGCATAGGATCAATCCCTGACTAGACCCACTAACCCTACAGTTGACATCATTTACGGACGATTTCTAATACAATGTAAAGGCGGCAGCGACTTCAGCGACACAGCAGCACGGCGAAGACTGACGAGAGGAATCAAAGTTGAACCGCTGGGGTCCGCTGAGCCTTTCCATTCAAGATTTTTGGTTTCTTTCCATACATAGTTTTCATTTGTCATTTCCAGCGGCAAATTTAAAGGGCCACAGTCAGCTTTAATCACCTGCCTAAAAAACATTGGCATTTGGCATTGGCAAATAACATTGGCATTGGTATTGGTTTGGTCTTGTTATCAGTTAAGAAAATTGAGAGAAATCCTCACATTCACATCATAAATTAAATAATTACCTTGCAGCTGTTTCTAGAGCTCTCATTCTAGGAACAGGAACAATAGGAAATACAAAGTGAATTAGTTGAATATTGTCTACTTAATTATTTATTACACAATTTACTCAGAGGGCAGAGCTGAATACACGTGTGTAAATATAATAAACTTCATTTGATCACAATTCAGCTATATTTTTGATGTAGATATTAGTGAAAGGATGAACTAGAGACAACAAGGACAAGGGGATAATAAAGTAAGTGCCTCGTCAGCCTCAGCCTCAATTGTTTGTTTTTGGTTGCTATATAATGCCAATATATTTTAACTGGGACTGGGACTGATCCTTCAACCTTTTTCATTTTTCAGTCATCAGTTGGTCTTTTTGGTTATTGGTGCACTAGTAATTAGTCTAATTAGTTTAGATCCTCGGAAGGACTGGCTTATCTTACTAGTTAGTAGTTGTAAGAATTAATTAAGTCAGTCAAACATCAAGTAAGAATTAACGTCGGAAAGGTGAAAATTGTGCTGGAAATAATAGTTGTAAGACTACACGCTTGACGTTGCCTCTATTTTGTTGTTGTTACCAATCACCAATCTAATTGTGAATTGTGAGTTGTCAGTTGTGACTGGACAGTGGACAGTCAGTCAAGTGAACAAGTGAAGCCTAACTACACAGCTGAAGCTGAATGGAACAGAATCTCTGCCTTTGCACTTTGTTAGGAATTGTAAATGGAAAAGTTGATTATTTTAGTTGTTAGTGTGAATACATGAAGTAAGTTCAAAAGTAGTGTCAAATGTGTATAGAGGTTAGGTCACGAGTTGACATTGAGCATTGGAGAGTTAAATGTTGAATGTCTAAATTGACTTGGACTTTGAGAATGATTAATTAAGTATTGTCCCAATTATTAAAAAAAGTTGTTCCAAAATAGCTAAGCTTCTTGTACCATCAACTCAGAATTTTGGCATTGTCAATGCATATCACATACATACAACATAATATATTGACCACAGCTTCAAACTTCATTCAGCAGCCATTAATTTAAAATGAAGCATAACTAGTTGTGGTCAATAATTATGGCATTTAAAGTAAAATAATCTCCTTCCACCTTCAGTGTCCAACTTTCCTCGGGTTGCTGGTTTGTGGTTTGGCTTCAAAATTCCAAAAATATGACTCCGTGAACGTAATTAGCAATTAGATTGGAAATTGGGGTGGCTGGTGATCAGTCTGCTCAAAGGCACATAATTTGGGGGCGATGATGAAATAAGCATTTTAGTACACGTACCATTATATTATCTGAGCGGTAATTTTTGGATACATTTGAAGTTTACTGTAACTGTAATAAGATGTGTTATTAACTGAGGGTGTATCCGTTATCGTCACTTACTTTTTAGAACTAATAATTACAAGTCCAAAAGAATAGTGTATCATTTTTTTAGGGTTAAAAAAACATAAGCTAAAAAATGTGATTTTGCTATCATCAACATGAATTGTAATAGGTACTCTTGTGTGAGCGCAAAATACTCTTAAAGTGAGATACTCAGATACTCCCAAGTGGACGTAATTTTTGTTAATAAACGGAGTAAAAAATAAATTAGTTGAAATATTTTAAATTAACTGCATCAACAGTCGGTGTTTTGACAGTCGAGCTTAAAATATTTATTTTTATTGTGAATTAATTTGCCTTGTATTTTATTTCCTGTTTCCAGATTAGATCCATGTTCTTCGTTGTGTTGTAAATATTTCAATTGAAGGTGTGACACTCATATTTTTAACACATTTCAACTGACCAAGCAGCATCCAGGACAGGACCAAGGCTTCGATAGGACTATACAGACTAGTTAAAACTTTCCGAGTATTCGAAGTTGCAATGAAGATTTCAGTATGTTTTGTTGTGTTGCTGTTCGCATGTGGATGCGTAGCACCTCCTGTAACTGAAAAGAAAAAGAAGGATAAAAATGAAGATGCGGAAACCAACGAGGTTGACCCTCAGGTGAAAATCCCCTATTTTTTAGAGACTTACGAATACGACTATTACCTGTCTTTGTTAGTATTTTAATTGGGTTCATAATTTTGCTAATTAATACAATTTATATTTCAGGTTTTTGATGTAGAATATAAGAGATACTTACAGGAAGTTGTAAACGTTTTAGAAGGGGATGAAGAATTTCGAAATAGACTAATGAAGGCAGACCCAGAAGATATTAAGGTAATCCAATTTGTTTTTTACACTTGTTTTCTTTCTTCATAGTCGCTAAAACTTAACATACAGTGCAAAGTTTGATTCGAATTTTTGAACATTTTCTAAATTGTCGTTGACTAATTTTACTTTAAGCATGTATAAGATGGTTTGGAATTTTATTTTATTGAAATGTGTCAATACTATCAGTATCACTATAAATATTCAATCTAATTCTATGCTGGAATGGAAGAACTATTACAGTAAAGTAATAATTAATATATTTATTGGTTCTCGTATCCAGTGTAGAATGATTGAATAAGTTTTAAGTAGTGCTCTCACTTTTGATATTATTTTTTCAGAATGGAAAAATTGCCAAAGAACTTGAATTCGTTAACCACAATGTCAGATCCAAACTTGATGAATTGAAAAGGCAGGAGCTGGAGAGATTGAGGCACGCTGCTATTCAGCAACATGAATATAGTAATGGAATTGACAAAAAACACTTAAAACTTCCAGGTCACGTAGATCCAAAAAATCCTCATACCTTTGAAACGGAAGATTTACGAAAATTGATAACTCATGTGAGGACGTAGATAAATCGGCTTTAAAATTTTTATTAATAACGTCTGATTGAAGTACTTACATAAGTGTGTACAATAATCCATTATTATTTCCAGACTGCTAAAGAATTAGAGGATAATGATCGACAACGTAAGGAAGAATTTAAAGAGTATGAGATGCAGAAGGAACTCCAATATCAAGAACAGTTAAAACATATGGATGAAAAAAACAGGGATGAAGCACAAAAGCAACACGAAAATCAAGTAAAAAAACATAACGAGCATCAGCCCCTTCATCACCCCGGTAGTAAGCAACAATATGAGCAAGTCTGGGAAGAGCAGGATCATCTAAGTCCCGAAAATTTTAACCCCAAAACATTTTTTCATCTTCATGATCTGGACGGCAATGGTGTCTGGGATGCCAATGAAGTAAAGGCTCTGTTTAGAAAAGAGCTTGATAAAATGTATGACCCGAATGCTCCTGAAGATGATGTTAGAGAAAGATTTGAAGAAATGGAAAGGATGCGGGAACATGTATTTAACGAAACTGATACCAATCGGGATCAACTTATCAGGTGAGAAATTAAAACTTGCATAGATAGTAGATTGCGCGTTATTTGTATATTAATATATATCCGTATAATCATTTTATATTAACATGTTTCTGTCTGAGTTACTAACTTAATGTTTTATACCAGTTATGAAGAATTTGTGGAACAAACGAAAAGACAAGAATTTGAACGGGACGAAGGCTGGAAGGGGATCGATGAAGAACCTGTTTACTCTCAGGATGAATACAAAAATTATGCACGTGATCACGAGGAAGAAATTCGTAGAATGATTGATCAAGGACTGGTGAGTTTCATTTTTGAAGAAGTTTTGGATAGGATTTAATTATTTGAAATTTGGTGGTGTTGGTTGTTGGTCCTTTCATGGTGGTGGTTCATAAGTGGTGTTGGTACACAGTTTCTCTGAAGTCTGAAGGATATATATAGTTTAATTTTCGGTGGGCGAGTATTTTGCCTAACGCACCTTAGCATATGTAGCAATTTAAAGATCTCGTAGCACTGCTGTTTGGGATTTTCTACTGATAAGGATTTCTTTGCTAATTTTAATTAAGATTATGTAGAGGATAATGGGATGAGGGTTGTTTCTGTAAAGTGCAATGGACGACTAATCTTGTATTAGTTTTTTTAATACATAAATTAAAGCCGGAGTAACATTCTTTTTTGTTAGGGGTTGATTGTAGAATTGTTTATACTTAGCTTTCCAAATTCCTCCATTTATTATAACGAAAAATTAACATTACTTAGCTATCACGTAAATATTAAAAAGCTTTGCATTCATTGTTTGGTTTCGGCAATCAACATTTTAATCAAATTAACCCCTTGACTCTACGAGATTTGCCGGTGTCGTATAGCCCTAATTTAGAGTGTTGTTGGAATGATTTTTTTTGTTGTAACAAACCGAAGATCCCAGCCGCCCCACCAGGTTACGTACCACTAGTAATTCCTCCAGGCCACGATTACAATCCACAACAGGGTCACATCCCACTGCAACATCAGCCACCTTATGTAAGACAGTATTGTATGCCACTACTGTGCGTATTAATTATGTATAGCCAACATTATTGAATTTATCACTGATTCACAGGTAGGAGACCTGTGCTCATAATCATAATTCCTTGTCGTTTTACGCCTCCATTATTTTTACACACGTGATTGACCGTTGCTTCCACATACTTTGAGAATTTCTTTTATTTAGGAATGTATTAATGTCATTATATATGCTGCTCAATTTTGACTTAATTTATTGGGTTTCGTAGGTACCTCCTCAAGGACTTCATCCGAATGAAATTCCACAACATCCTGCTGGAAACGTCCATCATCAGCAAGGGCAGCAGGGTAGCTATCAGCAGCAGCAACAATACCAGCCCCACCCTCCTCCACAATACCAACAGCAACCTCCACAACAATATCATCAACAGCCACCACCAGAGCAATACCATCAACAACCACCACAACAGTATCACCAGCAGCCTCCGCAACAATATCACCAGCAGCCTCCGCAACAGCATCACCAGCAGCCTCCGCAACAATATCATCAGCAGCAACAGCAGCAGTACCAGAATCAGCCCCAACAGCATCATGATCCTCAAGCCGCACCGTCAAGTCAAGGTCAGTTTCAACAACATCAGCCAGCAGCCCAGCCGAACAGCCAGCTTCACCAACAAGGACACGTAGATGCTCAGCATCATGAAGGTATCCCAGCGCAAGTTCAACCTATTCCAAGTCAGCAACACCAGGGAGGTCACGATCAACAGCAGCCAGCTGCTGTCCCTGCCCATCACGATTCCCAGCCTCATCAGGAACAGCAACAGCAAAACCATGTAAATTCTCCGCCACACCAAGGAGGCTCCCCTAATGCTCAAGACTCTACCCATCACGTAAATACAGCATCTCATGCGCCAGTAGCTTCAAATAGTCAGCCTCAATCAAGTCATTAAATGCGAAATGTCTGCTGATTAAGCCTATCTTGGATTTTATTTTTAAACTTATATTACATAACTCCGTATTTGAAAAATTTGACTCGAATCTCTATTTCTATTTTGTTTCGTCCTTCTATTAAATAAATTTCGATTGTGTACAAATCCCAATATTGTATAATTATTATGTAATTGTTTAAATAACTGATTATGTAAGCAAAAGACAGTTTGCCTCTTTCTTCACATATCGATTTTTATTGATTCAGCATCGTATGTTCTAAAGTTTGCCATGTTATAATATGATGAATAGTTATAACCGTGCAAGGATGAGGTAAAATTTTTCGTTTTGTGATTGCGAGGTCATGGAAGGGTGGCGTTTTAAATGTTGAGAGGAGTAATTTATATAATTACTTGTATGTAATAAATGACTCATCTCGATCTAAGCGTGTATTTGTATTTGTACTCTTATGTCGTATTGTAACTCTTTCTAAATTGTCATCATGGAAGCGGAGCGGATTTAAATAGCCTACGTAGATTTTGATATTTTGATTTTGTGCTTGATATAACGAATTTTTAACTTGCGTCAATTAAAGTCGGTTCTCTGTATTATTATGACGTCATAAGTTTTGTGTGAGAATATAAATTGATTCGAATTAAAAACAAACGTTATAATCAACTAACGACGCTTTTGTCACTTTTTTCATCATTGCAAATTACAAATTAATAGATATAATGGTGTACTGAACTGAATTTACGAAGTTATGCGTCTATCATAATCATAGGTAATAAAAACTTCTACTTCTAACGCATGTAATACACTAACCAGCCAGTGAAAACCAGAGTAGGTGTGACAAACCACAAAATATACTGTCTCCATTGTATTGTACTATTTTGATACCGTAAAATTTTGTGCCATACACGTAATATTCATAATTCATATCAGCCAATCTAATCATAAACCCTGTTATAGTAATAAAAACTGTAAATATGCTGTATATACAACATAAACAGTTTCAAATAATTTGATTCTATAAAATCAAATGAAACATTAGAAATACGTACACTTTTTAAACACAGCTATCTATACAAAACAGAATATCTGCTTCACAATAATTCAAAAAATATGCGTATGCGATGCAAATAGTAAGTTGCGCAGCTTAAAAATAGGATAACTATCACTATTTACACCACAGTTACAGGTGCAAAATCTAAATGCAACATCTGGTGGAAGTGTGTGCAAATTGCAAACTCAAATGCGACTCAATTTTTATCAAATCTTGTAAGTAATTGTATGGCAGACATTACTTTGTGAATTTTCCGTAAAGCATTGCAGATGTTACTTCTAGGCGCTTTTAGAAGTTTGCAATTCTATTGTGGTAGACATCATATTTTGCATTAAGTGGCTCCTTGTTATAAGCGTAATTTATAATTACGTATGAAAACACTCCAGGAGCTAATGATTTATAACAGACATTTCAACTAATTATGCATAAAATTGGCGATTTGTATGCACAACTCAATGAAGGGAATTTTACAAGGTAATAAATACTCACAGGGGATAAATGGTATATATTTAAGCATTCAATCAAATCACAAAATTACAGCAAATACTGAAACATTTTGTAGATTGATTCCAATCTTCCTGGGTTTAATTATTTGAACTCTAATACACTGAGTTTGAGGCAAAAACTCTGTGTGCCTTGTGCACGAAAGCGAACAGATTATATTCACTGAAAGCTTGGCCACCTTTCACAGGGCCGGATATTGCTTCAAGCAGCGCAGGCAGCCCCCGCTGCTTAAATTTTCAAAAAACATGTAAATGAAACATTTGGCAGTTTTCAAACATGTAAAAAGAATATTTTGACTTTTTAAAAACATGCAAATAAATTTTTTTGTACATTTCAAAAACATGGAAATAAAACGTTTAACACTTTTCTCAAAACATGTAAATAGAACATTTTGCACTTTTCTGAGTCAAGTGAAAAGAACAGTTTAAACTTTTCTAACACATGTAAATACCACAATTTGCTTTACCAAAGAAAACCATCAATAAAATTAAAATGGTGGTTTTTGTATGGAAACAAATTGCTGCCCGAAAGCAATTCCTTCGCCCGGCCCTGACCTTTCATGATCATCAGCAGGTCATGATTTATCTCTTATAAAAATCGCTAGGCATCTGAATCTGAATCTAATGCTCTTATTGCTATACCTTCGAGATATGCGTCCTAAAAAATTTACTGTAATGCTTCCAGCTCCTATGGTTGAAGTAGAAGTCCTTTTCTAGATTTGAATACAATTAAGAGTGCCTCTAGGTATACCCCTCAATATGCATTTATAATGAAAATCAAACCCGGTTTTATAACCTTCCTACAGAAAACACTTTAAAAAACGTTCAGCGCAGCAGATCATTGGCGACATATTATTAATGTAATTATTCTGCTGAAGCGGGTTTTCGTTTTTGGCGAATCATTCAAACACTCAGCTTTTACTACTGATGATTGCCTACTGCAATTATTGCATACATAATTACCTTAAGGACCCTAAATGACATGCATTTTAATGAAGTACACGAAAGTTGGCTCTTTATTTTTTATTGTCAAATGGTTATCGTAAAATCTTTATTAATAATTAATATTGATCATTATAATACTTTGTCATGTAACGTTGTGTAGCTAAAGCTTCTAGCTGTAATAAAACATTGCATATACTTAAGTACTTAATTATTATATTAATTATATTTTTAAATGTAGTATAATTGTAGTAAGGTAGTATAGCTCGTTATACTCGTGTCGTATAGGTATATTTATATAAGTCGTAAAGAGTAATATAATAGTAATTATATAATATATTGTTCCTAATAATAATGCAAAATTTAATGTCTATAGTACATATATAATAAATATATGATTAAGTAATTTCATACAATCTTGGATATAAGGTATATAGATATATAGAAGAGATTCTAAAATAATTAATAATTAGATTTTGAATTAATTACAAAGCTACTCACAACACAGTTAAATACTTTTGCTTTTTAAAACTTTAAAAATGCCGATCCAAGCTATCAGTGGTGGGCATGTCATGTAATAATATTGTATAATAACAACGATGTCATAAATAATTAAATAATTTAAGTATGTAATAATTATTAATAATGATACAAAATTTGAATTACTTAAATAATTATTAAAAATTCAAGATACTTTAGTGAAGTTTATTATAACTTTCATTGCTCTGATTCTCAGTAGAGATTCCTGTTGCTTTGTTTTGTTCTTCCTCAATAGCTTGGAGGACATTTATTTTAACTCGATTTTCTACAGCATATTATATATATAACTATATTATATAGTGGTTTGTAGTAGTGGTCACTTTGGCATTCATTGTTTACACTTACACTAAAATACATACTTTGATTTGATTCAAAGACATTTAAATAAGAGAAAGTTAACAGTACTTTTTTTTTAAATGAACCATTCTTTCTTCCTGGAGACATGATGACCTGTAACTCCATCGACAACAGCATCGCTTGGATCTGTCGCTCCAACTGCTCCTTCGTCCTCCTGTGTCAAATATTCTCCCTTATGTCTTGCTAAGTATCTCCCAATAAGAAGTGCCATGATGACAATGGCTAAAAACATTACACCCAGAATTCCACCCAGAATGGCTGATGTCGTATTTCGGTAGACTTTTCGTAACACTTCCTCATCAATTTCTGCAGGGGGAGGAGACTCTGGGATATCTGGAGGATGGGTTACGGGCTCAACACCACAGAAATCTTCAGTAAGGCCCTCTGAATCAATTCAAACATGGAATAATATATTACTAAAATCGTGTACAGTTTAAAAAAATAATTTTTACCATTTTTGGAAATACATAATCCAATTAAAAGTTTTTGCAATTTGTAAAATATGGCAAAACCATCTAAAGGCATGTTTAACAAAGGACCTGCATAATTGTTTAATATTTTGTAAACGGGAGTGTACAATGTTCTCGTAAGACGGGCATTGTGATATTATGGGCTTAAATGGACTACACTACTGTCTAGTGATCGAAATGGTCTGGTCTGGTCTGGTCCAACCATATGCATTATTTTTAAGGAAATTCGACGAGATAATTTTGTTTTCTGCTTTTTTTTTAATAACCTATGTACATATATTTATATATTACATTTAAAATCATTTTTTTTAACTGAGTGACATTTATTTTTCGAAAAATCCGTAGAACAATTTTAGGTAGAATTTCTCAAGTAAATTTTTTTTTAGATTTACTGGTCCGAAATTGTCTGGTCTGGTCTGGTCCGGTGATGTCGGACCAGACCAGACCATGAAACCCGGACCAGACCAGACCAGACCATTTCGATCACTAACTACTGTCTTTGTACTTAGAATGAAAATACAACTCTTAAAAATTGATAATGCTTCAAAAAAGTCTTAAAACCGCGAATAATTTATAGTAATCATACCGGGGTAAGAAGAAATGTGCTTAGGCCGATTTTCTTGAAAGTAAATTTTCAATGGATAAATGTCGTCAAACTCAACTCTGGAAATACAACCGATGAAGCCCTCGCGCATCGTCTCATTCCTTCCAATATATAAATACTGAATATTGTTAAATTGGGCATCTGCTGAAGTTTTTACATTGAACCTAACAATTTGAGGCTCTAAATTATCCACCTGGAAAAATACAAAAAACCATATACATTTTATTTTACTGTACGTGAATTAAGGTCTGCCAATTTTGTCATTGAAACATTTTCATAAAATCAAATGCAATACCTTCATCACAAGTTTAGTGCCCGAGTCTTGCCTTGAGATTTGGACGTCATGGTACTGTCCTGTGTCAAATCTCGTTTCCGTGAAAATAATTTCTTGCCTCTCAAAACCAAAATCAAATACAAGGCGAAGGTGACCTGAATTAGACACTTGAAGGGTGAGGTACTCGCCGGTGATATTGCTGAACACACCCAGGAGAAAACCACGTGGTTCTGTGGTAGTAAAGCCGACACGGAATTTCTCAGCAATCGTAGATTTGTATGAGCCCACGAAATCATACCTCACCATTGTGTTGGATTGCATGTTGACCCCAATCTCGTCAGCACAAATAGGTCCCTTGAATGCAGTGAAACGACAATCACAGTTGTAATGATCGTACCCTTCATGGCACGTTCCATTATTTAGACATGGTCCCGGTCCACGATCACATTTTCCAACACATCCTGGGCCAACTCCTATTTTGAAAGTTTGAATAAATAATTAGCCAACAATATTTTCATTTTCAAAATATAGAAAATAAATTTTAATCCTACAAAACTAATGCGATGCTAATATTTTAGATGCTGGCATACCATATGAATTGGTTTCCAAAGCTTTAGCAATATCCATCATTTCACCATTGACAGTAAAAGCTCGAATACATCCCACGTAGCCACTTCGTCGATCTACAGTAGCTCCAAGATATAATCCCTTCTTCCTATCCAAATCTATAGCACGAACTTGACCGGCCGGTTGTAGAACAGATGATGTAAAGGCACCATCCACAACTAATCTAGCCATTTTCCTATTTTCCAACAAAGAAAAGAAGTTTCATGATTTTAAAAATTAGACTTCTCTCACTGTTGTTACTATTTCAGAGAACATTGTTTAGCCAGTGTTCACATGTAAATATTAAACGCAAAACCAATGAAATACTTTTTAAAGTTAGTTTAAAACGATAACAGAGGTAACGTATTTCCTGTAATATTAGGCGGGCCCAGCGGCGGATCCAGAGGGGGG
>JAQFZE010000708.1:0-23154 GCA_034695245.1 Dicyrtomina saundersi | reverse complement strand
CGGCTGCTCATCCTTCTGAATTGCTATTTTTTTTTGGTGTGTGTTGCTTGCATTTTAAAACAAATGGATTTTTAACTAAGTAGCTCTTTGAATGACTCGAAATGTCTGTAATATTTTCACATTTAGGATATTTTACATGGTGATATGGGAAGCTCTCATATCTCAGTCAAATCCAAAAATCCAAACAAGTCAACCCACACTATTATCTTAAGATACACTCATCATTCTGATATGAGCCATACAAAGCATATAGGGAGCCAACTACAAATACAAATTTAAACACAAAAAAAAACAAATCCATTTACATAAAAAAAAGAGGCAAAGACAATAATGCATTGTTTTGTACTGGCACTGGCTTTTGGTCTTTGTATTGATGTTTCATATATTAGTATTGGTATTGGACAAGACATCTTTTTTTTTTTTTAAGGAGACTCTTGATTCTTGATCTTTATATTTTTCCATTTTGTTTTTATTTCTTCTCTTTACCTTTTAAAAATTGGAATTTAAATTTAAATTTGAATTTCTTTGAAGGGCTCCTTCATTCAATAAATTTAGTTTTGGAATTCTCAATAAATTATTAATATGATTGTATGTACCTACCTACATACGCTCACTCTTTGCCCCCTGTTTAATCCCACTGTCGACTACACTATACTTCCCTGTATTTATTTTACTGCATGTAATTGAATGGGGTAAGAAAAAAAAGAAGAATAAAAAAAAAATCTTTATCTTTAACTAAAAGGTTATTTACATTTTAAACATACACATCGACATTCCAAATCAAAAATCGAAATGGACATTGTCCAAATCAAAATGAGAAATTTACATACTTACTCCCTCCGCTCTGAGGATGGTGATGTTGATGTTGATGTATTAACTATAAATTACTCTCTCAAAAGACAATGTATATTATTTTCCAGAGCTACTGTGTACTCTCTATAGCTCCATTCCAATGCCAATAATGATTTATTTTGTATGGCCAACGTAGTTATGTGGACTAATACATACATAGTACTACATCCATATAATTTTGCTGGTATAATTATAGTACTGCTATGTATTTGCTTACCTTATTGTTTATCTGTATAGTATAGAGGTGCTTATTCAACTAACTAAGTCTGTACTACCAACAATATAGTAAGACCATACAACTGTTTTGCATATATTGTGCAGTATATATACCTAAGTTCCTATTAACTTTGAAGAAGCTATTGATTTTTTTTTGGTGGCTGATTGTTTCACCCTTTTTGTACATATCTCATCAAATCCAAGTGCGATTTTTTTTTATTATTTGAAAATATTATATTTTTTGTTTTTATAAAAATAATATTTTATTTTATATGCTAATTTTCTTGCGATGCGATGTTTCTCTCTGTTAAGGAGTAGAGAGATAGAGGGGCCTGCCTATTTACTACTAATCAAAGGCATAGGCAGAAAGTCATATATTAAAGCTCAAACGAAAACGATAACAATATAAAAACTACAAATAATCTAACTACTACAAATTATCTATGCAACTATATGCTTTATGTCCTGCCATTTTATTTAATGATAAGATGTGTCTGATTAAAAAACGCTTAGAATTTTTTTTACCCACATCTCAGAAAGGCATAATAATTACAGCAGTACATATAGTGTGTACAATGTATATTGTATAGTTTACATATTATTATTAAAACTTATTAGAACTGGGAAAAAAGTCTATATGGAAGAATCATTGGGAGAGGAAAACATATTATTGAGTCTAAACAATTTGTTTTTTTTTTCTCTCTTTCTCCTGCGTGTAGTAGAACTGAATGAGCTTCGAAATACTGTGTAATCGTAAAGGTTACGAGTTTACTACATATTATTATGTAGGCATGCACCTGTGTGAACGTAGGGGCATTATGTTTGGTACTTACGATTATAGATATGTATTATATAGGAGAATTTAATATAGGTCTGCGAGTGTCTGGGACTGACTGAGACTGAGAGGGAACGAAAACGAAGGAAGGAACGAACGACATGTTCATTTGCACAGTAGACTTGATTTGCATATAAATACAATAGATCATGATGAAAAGTACGTAGGATCGTGTGGAATGGTGGAATGGTCTGAGAGAGGAACTGCACGATCTAGTCAAAGAGGAAAGATGAGAATCTCAATGGAGATTTCATGCAAATAACTTTGCAATTTTCACGTAAGATTTGGTTATCATATGTAATGAAGAGAAACAACTAAACAACATCCAGAACACACACACCAAAAAACTCTTTCTTAAACCAATGAGAAGTCTTTATAGGGAAAATAAATAATACATTAAAACTCACTACTACAGCGTTATATAGGGAGAAGTGAGAACTGGATTTTTCATTCTTATTTCATTCTCTGATGACTGAGTCTATAGGTACTTATGTATCTATAGCTTTTAATACTGAATTTAAAGAATAATATTATGTTCCAAGGGGATACTTCTATGTATGAATGTATCTAAACGTAGACACATGAATTTATTACACTTTTACAAGTATGAATTTGGCCCTATGTACAATGTCTATATACAGATACTCATTTGAAGAATTATTACTATATTCGAATTTACAAAAAAAAAAGTTAACATATTTTTATTAGAGTTTATTCCAAATAACTTTGAAATATATTATTTGCAGGTTTTGTAAACCACAAAATGCACAATTCTACAGTTTTTTCAAACAGCCAAAGTATAACTACCAACTCAATTACCTATACATATTTAAAAAAAAGTATAATGTTCAAAATACAACTTTTCAAACGGACAATAATGTTAAATCTGTAACTTTTTAAAATGTTCAAAGGAGTAAGATGCTAAAAGAGATGCACGCATTAAATTGGATTAAGATAACCTTCCAAAACATGCCTTTCCAGACACGTAAAAATCTAGCGTTCCTACAATTTTTTTAAAACCTCTAGTTAGCAAATTCTGTTTGACATTTTGTACCCTCAACGTTTTAACTGCCGTTGCTGGAAGCTATAGACCTGTAGATATTGTGATTTCAAATTTTTTCAGTGTATATTATGCCCATAGTACCCATATTATAAATATGACTGACATTATAGACAATAAACAGTAGTACCTAGTCCTGTACATAATAACTATGCAGATATACTCTGTAACCACATAGATACGCAATTATACCATCAACCATCATCCTATGAAACATTTCTGTAAGCAATAACCGTGACTTCATATACTCCCATAGGTTACTCATTGATATTTATATGCAGATATAAAAGTGTTGTAAATTTTTTGTAGATTGGCACTGTCACTGCACTGTACTGTACTGTGTAGTCCTGTAGTCTACAGATTATATAAGGAAGAAACACATTTTAATTTCCTTCACTATACATTCTAACTTGCCTCGTTGTGGCATGGCCTGGTCTGGTCTGGCTCCGACTCTCATTCTGACTCTTTGGTATTTTTCTGAGTGAGTCTATGAATGAATGAAAGTCCGTGCCTATATTATTTTCATACATAAAAAAATACACGAGCACAAACATTGACTTATTGCATGTTAAATTCTAATGACGTCCAGGAGAACATATTACGAAGATGAACAACTTAAAAATCTTTTTTTCCTCACAATCAAAATCTGCATCTTGCATCAGCCACATCCACATAGTACATATTATAGCAAACATTATGAGCTATACATACCTATAATATAATTTTGTAGCCAGACGGCCAGACCCAGTGAGCTTTTCCTTTTGCACAGCTACTATCGCATATAGTATATGTACGTACTATTAGATATAATTATATGACCGGGCAAAGGAGCTATCAATTTTATAGGGACATGCAAAATAGTGAAGGTGGGCCGGGGAATTTTTTAATAGCTGTAGGTCTTAATGAACCTGTGCGAGAACGAAGCCAGAGTCTCTCACTCGCAGTCAGTGGAGACTCTGTAAGCTGTAAACTTGTAGACTGAACAGAAGATATCTGCGTATAAAGATAAAATAATTTACAATGTACGTAAAATATACATACTATATAGTAATATATGACACGTAGGTAGGCCGGTGCCGGTACATAGAGTCGATGGATTATATGGCAGGAGCGTTAAGATAAAAAGAACAGAACACAATTTACAGGGAACAACGAAACGAGCAAGGCTATCTTCATGTTATTATTATCAACATTAGAATTAGAATAAGAATTAGAGTATCAGTCCTCTTGATCAGTACACAGACAGGAGTGGATACAATCCTTCCAAGCAATCCAATGTACGCAGCATATCTTATAATTATTACATAGTTATAAATCCCTATCTAAAAGTACAGGGGAGAACATAGCTATATGGAACCATTACGATAACATAATAATATATAATCCTTTTAATTTATGTACCATCCTCCCTATCTCTCACACTGAACATTTTCTCATTTACAGAATTACAAACTTTTATCTCGTAATGTTGTTTTCCCCATTACGAGAATCCCCAATACGAATACGAATACGATTACAGATACTATACTCAGGATGAGATTCCTCCTCCGTTAGAATTATGTAGCATTTAGTTCCTTCTGCTTGTTCTTTATTTTGTGTGTGTGTGTATCTGTTAAATGATTTTCAATAATTATTGCTAATCTAAAATTCAAAACTAAATTCTGTCTTTTTTTTTAAGTGTAATTCTTAACATATAGATTACTCTGTAATTTTCCTTATCTCAAGGAATAAATTGATTTTAGTTGTACGAACTAATTGTCAATTGTCACCTGTCCATGTACATGTACATATCCTAACAGTATCTCGTTCTCGTTCTCGTCTCACGTATTTGTTAATTCCACTCTGTCATCTCCAGCTCTCTCTCTTCTGACCCTTGTTTTTGTCAGTTGATTATTTTTCATTTCGGTAGGTAGATTCGGTTGTGCTTGTATACATGGCAGATACCTACTCACATAGTTGTTTCATAAAAAATCAAAAAAAAATGACGATAATGCAGTGATGGTGACCAGCTAAATTATTTTACAGATAAGAAATGCATCGAAAAAATTACTACGCAATATGAAGTACTAACGTAAGTACTACAATTGACTATATAGTATGGACTACTATTTAAAATTAACTGCGGAGCATTTGAGATTAATTTGCATAAAGTGATAACATTAAATTTAAAAGCTTGGTTGTTTAATATACGTGGTTGGTAGATAGGTGCATTCTTTACAGATGGTTTCATTGTAATGGTTTATATGTTTTTAATTAGTATATGTACATTTAAATACATTTGACTTTACAATTTTATTGCAACTACAATTTGGATCTTACGTAGATACGTTGAAGTAATTATTTCTCGAGAGAATCGAGAATCTGATATTTGAATTAGAATTATTTTTATATTGGAGAAATTAAAGCGTAACAAACAACTACAGTTCTAGATATTTTAGATAAAAGATGTGAGTTTAAAAAGTCTCATCATTTCCTTTTCTTTCCTTATTTAAAAAGTTTTCTTTTTAGTTTTGTGTAGCTTTGATTTTTGTGGTTTGGTTTTGGCCTGGTGCTCGTAGTTGGTAGTATGAGTTCGAGTGTTGTTATTTGTGTTGGAGCTGAGGCTCAGGCTAAGAAGCTACATCTCGAAAAGAGTCAAAGATGTTGGATGTTGGACGTTGGCTGAAAGCTTGAGGCCGTTGAGAGAGAGAGAGAGAAGTTCTTCTAGACAAGTTGGAGTTGAATAGTTTCATTCCATCGTGTGATGGATGAAAGAAGGTGGGAAAAAATCCATGGCTCCCGGCAGTTTTTTTCTTAATTCCGGTAGCTACTTTTCTTTTGAAATTTTTACGAGCTCCATTCCTTCCATTTTACAAGGTGCGTCCGCCAGCGAGCCAGAGTCAGATGAGGAGGCAGAGGCATCGAGAGCCTAGCCTAGGCACTCGTAGGCTTGGCAAGTCTACCATACACCATACCATTCCATATAGATGCAGATGTATATAATATCTGTGTACGAAGTACGAGGCATACCTTCGTCTTATGGACTCCATTACACTGCATTACAATGCATATTGCATTGCTTGTCTTCGACGTCCTCTTCCCTTCCACAGATTTCCTTCAGATTCTTCATTTTCATTATTATCCTCACTCTCCGAGCCTCTCTCTCTCGCCTATGTATCTCTGCACATGCACTCCACACAAAGTACGTGTCTTGTCTAGTGATATCTCTTCACGTAAAAAAGTATGAGTATGGACAAGGGACGGAGAGAATCATGTGTACATAATAATATTACCCATCTTCTCCGTCTCCATCATCTCTATGTACCTACATGGTATACCTACCAAGATATATGAGATATTTGAAACATTCTGCCTGCCTCTATCTCCTTGCTATGCCCTGCATAGTTGTCGAGCGTAATTGTAAAGTATATTCTAGGGAGAGAGACCAAGTCCAAAATGCTATACAATAACATACCATGCTAGGCCAAGAACGCCAAGTGGCCAAGGCAAGATTCAGATTCAGTCTCACATTCTCTTAGCTTAAGGCTCCCATAATACTTACACAGATATTTTACATTGCACTTTACACGTACACATTTTACAAGCACATAAGACGACTCACCACTGCACTGCCTCAGTCCACGTAATGCGTAGGTACCTTACATTTTTTTTCTAACTCAAATCCAAACTGACTCAAAAACTGAAATGCTACTGCTAAAGTCCACTTATAATTTGAATTCAAAGCCATGGCCATGCAGAGCCAAATCCAAATCCGAAAAATCCAACAGACAATCTTAACATAGCATAGGTGTAGTAGGCACTCACTTTAGTGTAGTAGATTCCAGTCCCTTAGGTATCCATCTATATAGAGGGACTATTTTATTATTTGGACCTGTAGCCGAGCCGCGTCTGATATGTTGTAGTGTTGTGTGGAATAGAAAAGGCATTTATATTTATGACAAGGAAGGCACTAGGTACTTCGTGTGCCTCTCGTTCTCCTCTCCCTTCGCCTTAGCGTCTCTCTCTCTCATCTTCCCTGTTGCTGCTGTCGTCCTTTAAAATTCTTAACTCTCCGGCTACACGTGTCCCCTATATCTGTATTTTAACACTCCACTTTGCATTAAATGTATGCCTTCATTGGTATGATTGTATAAGGCTGGAGAAGCCCTGTATCGAAATTCGAAATTCAAATGGGCATCGTCCCTTGACACTGGAGAGGCAGACGAGGCTACTCCGTCGTACTACAGACATATCCTACCTATAGGTACTATATGTACTAGGAATTATGAAGGTACTATCAGTAACTACATTTATTTGTATTTGTATTTGTAATTGTAAGATCATTTGATGGGCACACAGTTGGTCTGCATCTCCATGCACTATGTAAAAGTCAATCTAAGTTCAGTTTGTGGCTGGTTAATACAAGGCTTTGTGGATTTGAATTTAGATTTAAATTCGGATGAGAATAGATAATGCAAGAATTTCTTCCTCCGAGACGAGGCTTCCAAACGATTTCTTTCATCGGAGTAACAACAATACGCCGACCGGGAATGTATACAGCATTATAACTATATAGTACATTTAAATGTGTACCTACCTACTGATACTATATAGACAGCTCCACAATCTTATACATTGAGCATTGTATGAAATTGAAATGTGCGTCCGTAAGAAATAAGATAAGGTAGGTAGGTAGGTAGGTAGGTAGGTAGGTAGGTAGTAGGTAGGTACTTGATACTTTGTAAACGCGTAGGTACTTTTTTGTATTCGCTTTCATACGTAGTCCTTATTCTTAATCTCCTCCATGTATTGTTATTGTTTTGAGTTTTTTTCTCCTCCTCACTCAATAGACTGCAGACTGATTTAATCTTAAATTACATTTATACTATGGTGATCTTCCTTTTGCTCCTGACACAGATAATGGAGTGCAGACCATGCATATAACTATAATACATACCAGTAGTTACGCACTACATAGTGGAATAGTTTTTTTTCTTGATTGTGCGTATCTGTCTAGCTACATATGTAGCTGTGTACCACATATTATTTACAATATTCTACTTTGCTCAAAGATTCTCGTTTGAATTTTATATTTTTTAGAATTTAGAATTTTTTAATGTTAGAATTATTGAAGTTGCTCCCTTGTTCCGTTAGTGATTGTGATAAATTTTATTGATTTTATATGAATTTATATCCTACGAATTGAAGTACCTACCTAATCGTGTCACGATATACAGGATTTTCGGCGTTATGTGCATTTATCTGCACTTAAGTTTACGAAATCTTACATGTTAGATATATGTGATATGTCGTGTAGTAATAGGTTTGTTTCATATTGGTGAGTTTGAACTTATAAATTCGTAGTGGTATGAGTAGTCTTATGGTCGTCGTCATTCGTTCGTGCGTATTGAGATTTGAAATGAAATGACATGGTTCTCTAGGATGATGGCGTGCCATGGTTTAAAGTCAAAGTCAAGGTTGCCTTAGAGAAGAAGACGAAAAAAAAAAGTAAAGAAAATTCAAAGGCCACTCAAGGGCTCATGGTTCATCGCTTTACATACAAGAAAAAAATGTTAACGAGTTGTGGAACTCTTGAAGATTTGAAGTTCTTCAGTCAGACTTGACTCTCTCACTCACTCCCGAAGAGTCCTCATTATTCTATTGTATAGACAGGAATGATACGACCACTACATGTAGGAGTGTGCGTAAATATACTGTGTAGTAACAGACAGTTATTCATTCTATGAGATAACCCTATATAACTTATATATCTATAGCAGTTGAATTTGAATTGCAACTGACTATGTATAACATTAGTGCTCACTGTTACGGTTATGTTATGCTGTCTCGTCTGTCTCTCACCCTAATTATATCTATGTAATGATGAGAAAAACTCTGGTAGAAAATTTTGTAATTTTGTAATCTATGACAGATACACAAAAAAAAACGAAGAAAAATGAAATTCAAGGGAAAAAATAAAAATTCAAAAGTCTGAAATATCTTAAATCTAATACTTTAGATTTATGCGCATTTAAGCGTCTTATACAGAATGAACAAGGCACGTGCCATTATTGTTTTTGGCTGCTTTAAAATATCTATCTTATATTTAGTGGAAATATAAAAATTGGCGGGAATTAGATTTTTCCACAGTTTAAAAAATTAAGTTCCCCTCTTGTTTCTTTTTTTACTGTTGATGTAGAAATATAGATTAGCAGATTTTTGCGCTTTGTTTTCATGCATATCATGATGTGATTTTGGTTTAATTTATGGATACGTTATGGTCAGTGGTCTTTCTCCATGGTCGTGGTCATCTTGAGAGTGAATTTAAAGTATTCGATTGAAAGTCTTTTGGGAAAGAAGGTGTACTTACTTCTTCTTTTCTTGCCTTGTCTTGTCATCGTTGTCGTTTGGTGTTGGTTTGTGAGTTCCCCGCTGATTTTACGATCAGCAGTTTAATACACCATAAAACATTCCTAAATATTCTTCACTGTCCCATGGGTCGGTCGGTGGGTAAGAGTGAAGAAAAATGTAAAAATCCTGAAATTCAAAATAATATACGGTATTTACAAAGTACCTTTTACGTAGGTGCCTCCAAATTCCAAATCCAATGTCTAATATACCTCCACGAATACCAATTCACTAATACTAATAATAACAACTAAAATACTCGTATGCTAATATATTTCAAGAATGTTAATGTAAAATACTGTGTGTATGGACATGGACAAAATGGACATGTCGTGGAATATATCGTCTGCCTTGTTAGCACATTTATACGTGGCATGGGTGGCCTTCCGTTCGTCTCGGTCTTGATCCTCAATGGTATCAGTCTATAGATACTCCATTAGCATGAACCGTAGAAAATCGTAGAGAAGAATACTAAAATAAAACGAAGGTGCCTTTTCCTACAACTAAACTACTATCTACAGTCAATATATTGTAGAATATTTTTAAAATAAATATTTTATTGTTATTATTATTATTGTTGTTGTTCTGTCTTGAAGGAGAAAATCCGGACTTTTGAAGATTATAAAAATTTTCAAGTTGTGAGTTTGAAAAGGGAAATGAATATATAGCGTATGCGTTCATAAAAACGTCTGATTTTTCATATAGAATGTGTGATTTGAATATTTTTGTTTCATTGTTTAAATTACAGGAGAACAAGACGTTGGTTCTCTACTGCCGAGTTCACTTCTACCTGGATGCCCTACCCCAAAGTTTGTAAGTGTCATTTATCTCTATTTACTGTTCTTCTTCTTCACCATTAAACATGAACTGATTGCGATACTTTGTATGTAGTAGTAGGCACTACATTTGATTGTGTATTTGTTGTTTTGTGTGTAGCTTGTATATAATATAATTACATAGGTGTAAGATGAGTATTGGGCAGGTGCATATGTGTATTTTTAAGTAATAATTTGTATTGGAAGGAAGGAAGGGGTATACAAAGTAAAGATATGAAAGAAACCTACGTAGATAAGTAGGTATAGGTACCTATACATTTTTGTTGCACCTTATATATAGAAATACTTGTAGAATACACAACCCACCTTTATTTTTATTTTTATTTTCAGTTTCAGATGACTTGATAATATATGTTTCCGTAGTAAATCTTGTTTAATGATTGACAGAGTCCATAAAATACCAACACCAGCCGAGACCAAGTCCTCATTATCGATGGGTGTACCCAGATATTAGTTTTGTTTTGGTTTTCATTTTCCTATTTTACCCTCGACAGTGCAGTGTATTATGCTGGAAGGAAACAGACAGATAGTGGTCTCCTCGTCTGGGCTGTCCGCTGTTGTCCTCCTGCCTTCATCTTCCTTTTTCCTATATCGTTAGTCATTAGGATTGAATTGACTTGAATTTTTAGGTTCACCTACACATAGGTGCATAGGTCATATATATGTACATGTAAGTATATCCCCATCTCCTAAGTATAACTCAGACCGAATACATAGTATATATCCGCTGTTATCTAAAGGTCTATCCGGAATCAGTATTTCGTTGTTTCGTTGCTATCTGACTAAAGATGAGAAGCTTGAGGTATAATTATATTAGATATTTTTTTTGAAAGAGAGGATGACGAAATTAATGACAATTGCTCGTTTTCAAAAGGGAAAAATTTATTGCGATTTATTATTTTTTGGGATGTTAAAAAAAATTTACAAATCTCACATTATATAGTATTTCTAAAAGGCGACTCATGCACAGAAATTACACTTCCAAAAATGCTAAAAAATACAAAACATATACACTGTTCAGAAATCATTAAAATATTCAAATTTCACTCTTAAAAAATACCCAGAAGTACCTATATGTAAAGATTAAAAGAATCTGAATTCGAATCTGTAAAAATTATGTGTTTTCATCATTTGAATTATTTTTGCTTTATTTTATAACAACTACGGGGTGCATATGCAATTCTAATTACTTATGGGTGTATGTATAGACTTGATACATGGCATAATTTCAAATTTATTCACTAATATGATAGATGCTTGATGCATCCTACCTTAATTATGTAGATATTAGCATAACTATACTGTGATAATGTATGTAGGAAAAGGGAATTGACTGGCATGGTTTCAGCTACAGTCACCTTAGCGGTACCGGTAAGGTACGGTACGGTACGATATAAACCATGAGCGTTTTGGAATGTACATTCATAGTACATGTACCTATATGTACATTTATTTGTTTGAACCCGTATTTATTTCATTATCTATACGCATATGTATTATCTAGTCATATGGGGAGGTAGTTTGAATTTGAATTTGGAATAGAACAGATTTGACAGAAGTAGAAGAGTTATTTATTTGATTTAAAATATGGAATGAGCTACCCATCGAGAATTGAAGGGTTGCTGGTTTCTTACGATTATAGGTGGATGTTGGACAGACAGTTTAACATTCCCCCATAGAGTTCCCCATCTGAGCCATGTAGTACCTACGTACGTAAGGCAGTGTATCTTCCCTATTTATTTCCATCATATCCTCTGCTCGAACACACTCCCAGGAAATAATCATTATTTCTCCTGTCATGTCATCCACGTTCCATTTGTCTTCTAGGCTGGAATGTCATGCTGTTCTACATTATTAATAATATTCAACTACAGATATTATTGTGTCCCTTATATTCTGCCATTGTACATACCTATGTGTAGTACATGTCTACATATATAAAATTGCATCTGTCTCTCTGTATATAGGCATACATCATGTGGGTAGTGTATTAAGTCAATGCTACAGTTTTTAAGATCGTTTTGTCTCATCTTACGGGATTCACTATTATAAGCGTAATGTGAATTTGATTTCTTCCTGCTTCCATTATTGTTTTATTACGTTAAATAAATTAACTTCAATTTCAATTCAATGTTATAGAATCAATAATTTAATTCCAATTAGCTATGTGCTCCAAAGGTATTTCTTTGTAGAATGTCTTAGTGTTCATCATGGTTCTTGTACGTTTGATTTTGTATGTATTCTTGAGAGTTATCTTTAATTTTGTATTTGGCAAATGGGAAGCACTATTATTAATATTTATTGTTCTTGATCGAAATCGAAATGGAGCATGTCTCTATGTAGGCACTTTAATTTCACAAGTTGATACATGTATATAATTATGTGGTGTACGTATTATTATGGTCAGGTTTACGGTTATGAGGTACTTGGGAGTAGAATAATCGTGGTAGTATATAGGGATAGTGGTGGGATCAGGAGAACATTTTTCGTGGCTTGGTGCCACACGCTTTAGGGGATGGGGATACATGCAGAAAATTGAGCAAACAGCAGGGGTTATTACAATTGTAATTTTATATTTGGTATACACGTAAAATTTTATATTAGGATCGTCCGTCGTCAATTATTAATTAATGTAAATGTAGTTTTGCATTGTCAATAAAATTGCAGTATATAATCATTATGATAATTTGTATTTAAAAAAAAGAAATATGCTATAGTTATATTGTAGTAAATAATTTGAGTATAAATATATGAATAAATAATGTTAAACCATCCCCTAAATGTAATTACATACTTGTAGGTTTTCGTTATATGTGCATTAAAAATAAATAAGGCTACTGCCGATATCAGCTTAGAGAGGGGCCGAAGCATCATAAAATTCTTACAGGATTTACATTTATATTAATGTTTGAAATAATTATTACAATCTATACCTAGGTAGGCATGGTTATAGAATTAAGTGAATAATACGTACGTATATGTGTATGAAACAGTAGTTTATAATTTATTCTGAAGCAGCTGTAGTTTATATATGCTCAAGGGATACTATATCTGTAATGTTAATGATGTTCCTGTTTAGTTTAGTATTAGGTCGTACAAGTAGTATGTATGGGCGAGGTTAGACTACAATTTGTGTGGAGTCAGTATACTACTACCTAAAATAATAATTATTGTAATTCAAAGTTTGAATTCAGACTGATGTCTGAATGTCATTGTCATTGCCCTGGAGTGTTGGACAGATTTAGCTTAATGTTTAATGTATGTTTAGTGATAGATTTTATTAGGGTGCGGAGATGTAATGTGGAATGTGGTTATAAATGTTCATTCTTACATAAAGATATAATTGTAGGTAGGTACTTATATTGTTAGGTATAAGATGTATTTCTATTATTATTTGTAAGTGAATATTTTACAATTGTATTAATTCCAATTTTTTTTATTGCTACTATTTTTTTTACAGTGACGTCGTGTCCCTCCACCACTACTATCTTCAGCTAAGACAAAATTTAGTCTTAGCTCCACGAAGTACATCTCCAGGAGCAGCCGAATCCATCACACAACCAATTGCCTTTGCCTACCAAGCGGAGTTAGGTGACTGGCGACCTTGTCAAGAAACACAAATATGGGCTCAAAAATTAAAATTAGGCTCAGCTCTGACCCGGGCACATCAAGCCCTCGTAGGGCTCACCCAGGCTGCAGCTCGAATAGCTTTTATTCGGGCTGTCATGCCCCAGTACAATATGCACATGTATGGCATGACTCTGAGAACCAAAGATGATGGGAAAGAGAAAGATACTCCAGTCTGGATCGGTGTCACTCCCAAGGGCATCGAGATTTATCAGGTCAGTTCTTAATTTTAAAAATTTGCGTTATAATTATTAAGATTCGTGAATGTTGACAACTGTTTGTCTTTCTCCTATATTTTATTAATTTATTGTAATAATTTTAAATGAATAGAATGGAATGGCTTGCTTGGAAATTCCGGAACATCCCAAAGTAACATTTCTCTGGGCAAATATTACAAAGCTTTACTTTGAGGTAAGAAAATGAATTATTATTTCAAAATACAATTTTTTCTATACGGTAATTACAAATTATTAATTATTTATACTAGGCAATTACATCGTAATTGTGAGCAGTGCACTTGATTTGACTATATGTGCTTTTCCCTGTAATGTTGTTTGCAATGCTCAACATTTTAGATGCTCTTAGTTTGCATTGTAACTATGTAAATTGGTTTGAACAAAAGTTGAACGCGATGTAAAAATGTAAAACATTCAAAATTGCTCTCTGTCTCGGGCAATGTAGCACAAGCATAGGTAGGCAGAACACATATAAAGTGATTTCAATTTCCATGTAAATTAAATCTCCAGAGCAAAAACATGACTTGTCTAGTTACTTACTATTAACTTATTAGCTCAAACATAATAGAGTTACTTGTTCTTATTAGTTATGTTCTGGGAGTGACGTAGGTATATATCTGTTGTTCTTGTTTTTGCTGAATTAAAATTTGAATTAAGTGCATAATATATAGTATACATAGTATATCTTATAGATATACATGGTGTGGTAAAGGATGGGATGGAACAAGCACTTACAGTCATTGAATATGACAGTGATTTTTTAATTTAATTTAATTTATTGTGAGTTTGTGAGGTATTTCTTGTTGTTTTTTTGTCGTACAATTAGTTGTATTGTGTATACATGGACATCCTGGAATGTTAATGTTAATAGTTGTATACATACAACAGGATAAAATACATTGCATATAGGGAATGTCTACTTGTAAATTACAATAGTAATAATTATTATTATTCATATTCATACATTGCATTTTTATTCTATTTTTTTTTTCTATTTGAAGGGTGCAATGAATAATTATTGGAAATTGTTTCTTTACCTTTGCTCATATACAACTATTGTAGGTATCTTACATACTCAAGTGCCTACATGTTTTGTTGGATGTTTGCAGAGTCATGACTTATGACGACTTGAGACTTTTAGCATAGCATGATTAGTGATTAGAATTTGACACTTACGCAATCCTCCTGTCCATAAATTAAATTCGAATGTCGATTTCCATTCCAATGAGGATGTTAGTTTTACCTTTACCAATTGTACAACCGGTGTTAATAATACTAATGGTCGGTCTCGGTAGTCGCCGTCGTCGTCGTTGTCGTCATCATCAATAGCAGCTACATACGATGATGGAGATGATGTAATCATTTCTAGATAATTTTTCTCAGCTGTCGGGGATTGAAAAAACAAAACTTAAAAAGATGTTTTATAGAGCGGTCAAATTTGCATACTTACAGAGTTATTGCAATTAGTTTGTTTTTCTTCCAGCGTTAGTTTTGAATAATAGGGAATATTTCAAAAAAGATTTTAATTTTTTCTATTCTGTGTAGATGTTTTATTGGCTAAGTTATGATCTTATCATTTCTTTTGGAATCTTAATTCTATGAAATGGCCAATGCCAATCTATTATTATTTTTGCTCTGAATTTTATAAAATGTTTATTTTTTACCGCATTTAGGATATTGGTGGATGTAAAAATGTAGATGGATATAGGAATGATGTTTTTCACGTACAATTATTTAATGGCGGCATAAAATTCAATTAATTTATGCATGTAGGTACATAATATAATATATTTTAATTTTAGTATAATAGCATCCATGAGCAGTAAAAATAAGGGTAGGAACGTGTGGGTTAATTTAATTCTATAGAGAATATTTTCATTGTGCTATAAATGTGTAATTCAATATTGAAGCTACTCAATATTTCGCCTTGCCATAGAATATGTACACAGGACTAATCTACATAATATTTTGATAATGTGCGTGTGATTCTATATGAACTCCATTCTAATTCTATATTTTTATTAATTGACACAGAGAAAGAAATTTGAGATTCGTGGTCGAGCTTGTCCCCCCTGTTCAACAGAGAAATTATCCTTCACGGCCGCGACCGAGTCCGTTCCTCGACACCTTCTCATTCTCTGTCGGTCCACACATCAATTTCATCTTTCGAATCATAAGATTTTACTAACGACCGAGTTGAGTAATCATCATCATCAGCAACAGCAACAGCAGCCCCAACATACGAAAGGACTTGGATCCGGATCTTCTTCATACGTGAGCAGTACTGGTGGGGAATCGAGTTGTAATTCAACACTCCTGGGTTCCACCTCCTCCACGACATCCACCAAAAATGATGAGAAAATGTTGGATTTGTCTTTATGGGCTGATGGTCTACTCTTGGCTGGTGGCGGAGAGTCCAGTGAGCACCAACGAGTCTCTGTCATTAGCAATGCTTCTTCCAACACCACCTCAGGCATCGTCTCCGATCGGGTCTACAGTTTGGATGGCAGTGAAGGTATGTCTTCTCTCTCTTTCTCTAAATCTTATCTTATATTATTACCACATGCTCACTTTCGTTTTTTTATAGCTCATCATCTATCTATCTAGCCATTCCATTCCAGTACATCGTCCATCCATTCCATCCACATTAACATCAACAACATGGTCTAGTCTCTCTCTCTTTCTCTCCCTGCCACCTCCAAGTATTTCAATGAAAAAGAATATAAAAATTCTTATGTTTACTTACACACTATATAATTTTATCCCGTCGCCGTCTTCCTTCCTTTCCCATTGTACACTTTGTTTTTGTTTGGTTCCTTTTTCCAAATTCAAATCTAAAACTGAAACTATACTTCTCACCTTGACATTGACTTTGGTGTTGGCGTTGGCGTTTAAAAATACTAGATGCTCATGCTGGACATAGACTGTCTAGATATTATAGCTTATAGTAGTAGTAAGAAGTTCAAGCAAATAGAACTCTCTTCATTTTTTTGTGTATTCATTTGTTGTTTTTTCTTGCCTTTATTTTGTATTGTTTAATGTGAATATACATCTTATGTTACTACAGATATTTAACAACATATTTTTTTCATTGGATAATTAATTCCTTTTCATTATTACTGTCAAAAATATTGATTTGAAGTTTCATGTTCATGTTGAAATTTGAATTCAAGTATGCAAAGTAATTACACAGAGAACATTTGCCTACACAATTTAAAATTCAGGTGTTTATTTTTCATTCTGAGTGTGGATGTTGACTTTGACTCGTACTCGTACTCGTATTCGTGGAATGGTTAGATAAAATATAATGCATTCATTTATTGCATGCATGCATCCATGCTGTTGTTGTTGTTATTTTGTTAGTTGTTGCATGGTGCAACTTTTATGATTTTGATTTAAACCCCTCAAGGCTTTATGACTCTCCTCTCCCCGTACCTCAAGCATCTTTGCTGGAGACGACGCGGAGTTGTCTTGAGTTTAAAATCTCTTAAGAGACTGGTACTATGGCCTTAAGTCTGTGTCTAATAAGCCTTAAGCCTAGATTGTGCATGGGCTATGAGTATGGACAGCAGCGTGCATATACGTAATACTATAGCATAGTAATTTTTTTTTGGAATACGAAAATGAATTTTATAAAATGTTGATGTGCCTATGTAGATAGATACCTATTGTGCACAGCTCCATTGAGTATGTACACAGTAAAGCATTACATGCGAGCGAGCATGTTAACTTTTTGTACGTGTGTCTAATTTTTTTTTCTGGCTTACTTTTTGATTTTGAGCAGAAGACTTGGACCTCCGAGAAATATCGTCCTATTGTTGTCCAGAGAGACATACGACAGACAACTCGACCTCTTTGGAGTCCCTGAGTCAGAAACATCCACCAACCCCTCGGCATCATGAGGATCGTCACCATCATAATCAGCAGCAGCAGCAGCATCTTCATAACAGCCATCATATGAATAACACGAACAGGAACGGGAACACTATGACGACGATGAATAATGTGTCGAATTCGAAAAAGAGTCATGTGAGTACGAGTAATGGAACTAATCTGACGAGTGATGTTGATATTCGTGTGGAAGACCCTTCAAGGACACACTGTGCGCGCAATGGGAATAGTAACAGTAATAGTAATAAAAGTGGCCCAGTAGTAGTAACAACATCTTCTGTGACGGATGGTGATGGTGGTGATGATGATGATGAGGCGGAGGCTAAATTTTGGTACTGTGATTCAGATTGTGAGGATTGTGATGATGCAGGTCCATGTAGATCATCACTCCTGGTCCGAACCATCGGGGAGAAGCGTCCATGTGCCGGACATTGTGAGTGTAGTTCATGTGTGACGGAGGAAGCCGAAGAATTAGATTTAGATGGTTTGGACCTCTCTACTCCACCCCCCACAGATGAGATCGACATCCATATCATTCACACCAACACTCCGTCCATGGTGAGTGAGGGAACTTTGAAAGCCATGGACGTGGACATTGATATTTGTGTTAATAGTGAGACTCCCGAGGACAAAATGAGTGAGGCCGGAAATGAGTCCAAAACAAAAGTAATGGACGGCGAAACAGGAGCGGTGGAGTTAGACTTGGACTTGGATATGAAGACAAGTTCTACTAAAACTAAATCAACGGCAGTCGGAGTGATGGGCAGTGTTGACAAGAAAGTAGGACAAAAGGACGTGACTAATTGTGACTGTGATTGTAAAGGGTCAGAAAAGGACTCGATCCAAAAGAGCAAGGAAAGGTTACAACAACAACAGATACAATTACAACTCCAACAAGAGAAAAACTCATCGGCACAGCAGGAGAAATTACTCAGAAATTTCTCAAATACAGCAGCAAAAACCAATAATACAAAAGTGAGTCAACTTGGAAAGGATGAGGAGGATGAGGATGAATTATTGGATGATCCCATGGAACACGTGTACGGGGAAATCTGTGAGGACGACCCTAATGACACTCATAATGACTGTGGCGACAACAACAAGACTGATGACAGACAGTACTTTACAATTAACAATAGTAGTAGTAGTAATAGTGGTAGTAACAAAATAAACAAGTTAAATTCAAAATTGAAAAAAGACGTCCAGGAAAATCAAAATAATTTCCACGAAAATACAAGTAAAATTATTAGTAACTGTCGACATTTAAATTTAATGGGGAGGAAAAAACATCCACTGCCTTCCTCCGCCGTCACAACAACGTCTTCGTCATCTTCCTCCTCCAGTAATAAGCTCCGCTGCAAAGGGAAATTGTTCAAGGACTTGAAATCCATTAAAAAATCCAATACAGTCTCAACAATAACGACATCAAATATCAGTAGTAGTAGTAATTGTATTGTAAATCCAAATACTATTCCAAATAATAACTGTAATAACTCGCTCTGTGCCGGCGGGAAAATGACTTCAAATTGTAAAAAGAATTTTAGTACAAATACTACAATGTCATACGAAAATGTATTAGGGACAAAAGAGAATGGGATAACACCCAAAATTGCATCCTTGAAATGTCTTAAAACTCAGTGCCAGAAAAAGGCTCCCTCATCCAATTCAAATTCCACCTCCACGGAAGCATTAACAACCAAAGTATCAACGACAACCGCAGCATCGTTATCCTCTTCCTGGCTTCCTGGTGGTGGTTGTAAAATGGTTGGGAGGAAAAATGCACTAAATAGTAAGAAAAATAATAATTGTAATACAAGTTGTAATGGGACTGGAGCACATCACCTTTTCAACCAGAACCAAAATGATTATGTGGAATTTGGTGAGAAATTACAGCAGGGACGTTACCCGAGCACCAGAACCGTGAGTGACAACTTCGACACGGACTCAGACTATGTCCAGCTCCCCCCTCTCTTCCCCCGGCCTCTGCCCAAGAAACCTACAACATCGAAATTATGGAAACTCGTCACAAAAGGTTCAAGCAGCAACAACAGCAGCAGCAGTAGTGCTAGTAATAATTGTAATAATAGTGCCTGCAATGCTCCCAACTGTCCGAACAACAAGAATTATCTACACCCTCCTACTATGGTCGAGTGTCATTCCATTCCGAATTCAAATTCTTCGGGTCCAATTTCATCTCCGGGCCCAGCCGTCAATTTAAATACCCTTCCCAGACGTCATAAATTAGAACATAGTCAGAGTATTAGTACGACCACCACGACTAATCACCAGAATAATAGTAGTAGCACTGAAGCCTCCAGGTTTTCATCTAATAAGTCAAATATGACCAAAGTAAATTCAAAATCCACCACAGCACTTCACAGTATCTGCAGTAGTCGGAGTCATCATGGCCATGATTATGACTATGAGAAACCAGATCCGCCACCCAAACCTATGAAAAGACATGTTTCAACTAATTTAACAACTTCAACAGGCGAAAGTAAATCAGAGTCAGAAACACAGCAGCCAGTGGATGCTCGCTTCATTGCCACCAAGCCTCAGATACTGGTTCAAACAGCGTATGCACAAGCTGCTCCAGTCGCCATTCCCAGTCAGTCACATATTTTATTCCGAAGCTCAACCGTTGTTCTCCCGTCCACAGCCACTGCAGCCATGCTTGGTGGTAATAGCGGTGGTGGACGTCAAAGCCAAAATCAAAGCCAGAGTCATACACTGAGGAGTAATGGGAACGTCAGCTGTAATTATCAATACCAACACACCTCATCCATGGGATTCCTTCAACATTCTCAGAGTGTGGACAATATCTATGACACAGTTGCTTCCGAAGAGCCAATCATGTGTGGCCATTTACAAAATGGTAGTGCTAATAAAAGAATGAATATGAATTGTAGTAGTTTGGCAAAGGTCAACACATCCGCACCACCGCCATACCCATCATGTCCATCCTCATCTTCTTTGGGGAAGAAAACTCAGAGTAAATCCTCTAATTCTGTTATTATCAAGCCCAATAATTATATCGACGTCCATGCTTCGGCTGCAAAAGGGAGAAATCGTAAATCCGGACAACAGCAATTACCACCAGTGCCCACATCCGCCTTGACAATGTCACTCTCAACAAATGGACATGGGAATGGGAATGTGATGATGACGGGTGCTTCTAATAACTGTAACAGCAATGTTGTTACCAGTCAACATCCTCAGGGACGAAGCGTTAATGTGAACCGATGTGGTTCAGTTCCGAATAATTTAAATAATTTTCTCATCGGACTTCAAAATCTAAAACCATTGTCCCGAGCACCCATAGTCCATCCGGCTGCCACAAGTAGTTCCATGTCACTGAGCGGTAACAGTCATAATGGGAATGGGAACGGTAACGGTCAGGGTGGTGGCCATGGAGTTCATCATAACCCACACGCAGGGAGTCTCCACACAACGTCCGCCGCACTGAGTATGAATCCAAGTTTCAATATTGTGCCATGTCAAATTCAAGGTCATGCTCAGTCCAGTAGTAACATAAATAATATAAATGCCAATTCCAACGCCAACTCGAACGTGTGTTGTAGTAATGGGAATGTCAATGCTACTAATAATGTACAGTCTTCAGGTGGTTGCGCTGTTGGGAGTCATCACAGTTCTTCGACATCCTCTGCCAATTGTTCAAATGGAAACTGCATGGCTTCAAATAATTCACGCTACACGACCGTGTACACGAGTCAGCTCAATCGCTCCCAGATTCAGCAGTTCCATGCTCAACTGTACTCCGACATGGACTATGTCATTTTCCCACCGAAGGACCCGCGTGTGAGTCAACAAGAGTACTATGACTCCAAGAGCTTGAGCTATACAACCCTCCCGGGAATCAGTAGCAGTAGTGTGGGCGCCTACGGGCTGAATGATATTCCACCTCCATATTTACCTCCACCCCCGCCCTACCCTGCCGTCACTGGGAATGGAACTGGTAGCGTCAGTCTTACAAATTTAAATCATCATCAGAATCAAAGTGATATTAATCAAGGGAGCAATAAACAGGATATTAAACCCCCCAGACCAGCGAAGACCATCGGGTTGAAGCCACAACCACCTCCACCTCCACCAGCCACTGTGGGGAGTGAGAGCAACCACAGCTTAACAGGGGGCTACTCCGCCACATCCCCCTCCTACCAAGGTCAAAATTCCTATGGATCCATCTACAATATTGGCTCTAATAATTCCCAGTGTTCTTCCTCACAGTATGCTTCAGCAGGTGGGTACTATGCGGCTGTGGGAAGTTTAAATTTAAATGCAGAGAATATTCAACGATTTCTGTCCACCCAAAGTTTGGCAAGTAGTAATATTTCTAGTGCTCCCATTTATTACCCTTGCTCCACCCAGTCCGCCCCACCTCTACCCCCCTACAACAGTAAAAATGGACATAATATTATCATTGAGAATGAAATGAGGAAAGCTGTTCAGAGTCAATTAATGAACTGTCGGAGTGGAGCTGGGGTTGGGGTGGCTGTTGGTGCTGGACTTACTGGGGGATCTGCTGGAAATAATAATGGGACTGGACCTGGACATCCTACCGCTGGAACCATGAGTCAGGACAGACTAAGAATGAAATTCTGTCGCTCTGAAGAATCCCTGTACACTTCACAAGCAGCCGTTCAGCCCATAAAGGAAACAGAAGAGAAACTTCAAGCAATTTACAATCTCCCCCCACCACCACCTTATAATGGCACTAAGGTATGTTATGTTTAAATGTGTTCAGTCCTCTGCCTTCTGTAAAGTGTAATGTGATATTTCTCATTTCAATTTCCACATTTAGATAAAATCCATTAGAATTGACTCGAAATACCTGTGCTTCCTTTTTAACTCTACTAAGTATAAGCAAGAAGTCATCGGCTTTCTTTAGTGTTAATGTATAAAACTGGGTACTGGAATGTTGGTTTGGTATTGTTGTAGTTAAGCCGTTTGGGTTAGGGTTTGTTTGAGCTTGTGTTCCTTCACTCCCCTCACCATTCACGGTAATGTTTGCATTTACGATTACGGTTATGATTACGCCTTACATACCTCTTCTCCTTCTCCTCTCAATCTGTTCTATGGGTCAGCTCGACTAATTAAATTGCTACCTGTTTTTCTCGAGAGAGAGAGAGTAAAACTTTATTTACACTGATACACAATCGTACTTGCCAACAAGACACAGTAAAACATAATACA
>JAQFZE010000707.1:0-23158 GCA_034695245.1 Dicyrtomina saundersi | reverse complement strand
CTTTTAATACCAAAAAATCCTCTAAAATTCGTCCCTTACAACCGGATTATCCCTTATATCGGTTCCCTTATATCCGGATATTTTTAACATTGAATCATAGGCTGGCCAACTAAATGTTTGAAATCTAACCCCTTAAGCCGGATTTCCCTTTAAACCGGGTCCCTTATAACCGGATTTCACTGTATTCTGCTACTAATGAAAAAAAGAGTCAAAATGGTCCATATCAAATTTTAAATTGGAAGCTGGAATTAAAATGAGCTATGCCAAAGAAAAACTTTAGTGAGAAAGGTGATTAAAATGTTTATTATAAGGTATTGAAAAGTTCAAAATATTCAATTTACGTTTGTTTATAAATGTGCAAAATATTCCATTAACATATTTTTGAAAAGTGCAAAATTTTCTATTTAAATATTTTTGAAAAGTGCAAAATGTTTTATTTGAATATTTTTAAAAAGTGCAGAATACTTCATTTTCATGCTTCGAGGACACTGAAATTTGAGTTTTGTGTGTAGATAGAGCATTTCGGTTTCAGCAAAAAATGGAAATGGGTCATTTTGATCCTTCAATAACGATATGATGTATTGGATGTCGGATTTTTATTATTCTGTGTTATGTGGGCTAATTACACTTTTGTAGATAAGCGAAGAATGTGCAGAACTCAGGCGCATTTTTGCAGAAATGGACAAGAATCCGAAAGGAGTGGACATTTCCAACATTGACAAAAGTATGGCGGTCTTGAATCGTCATCAACTGTTACTTGATAGGGCAAACGCGACCCTCGCTACCGGTGAAAGCAGTACTAGTTCAAGACATCAAGGTCACCAGAAACACGATCCACTTCAGCAGAGTCAGCAGCATCTGGCACAAGTAATTGTAGTATAACTATTAAACACATTAAAAATATCAAAATATATTCCTCTGTTGTAATTTACCTTAGGGATCGTCCATCAATGATGTCATTATCTGGGGTGGATGAATCGTAGAAACCTCTCCATTTAAGGCAATGTTACAAATGTTGTCTTCTATTGTTAGGGTGGGTGGGTGTATAAAAAAGGGCATGTCATCCACGACATCATTTATGGACGATCCCTTATTAAATAATATGTGCTAGATAATTGTATGTATAAAATGTAGGGCAATTCCAGTTCGATTGAGCGGATGAATAAACGAATTTCGGAATCCCGCATAAGCATGTATAAGAGTCGCGAGATGGTTTATCAGTCCCAAGTTTTTAAGAGTAAAGAATACCACAACTCTCGGGCACGAAAGCAGAGGGTAAGATCATAGAAAGGAATTCAGGGCTCAGGTGGCCCATTAACCGCAACGGAGACCGTAACAGCGTCTTGTGTGCGCCACACGAATAAATCGTCCCCCGGGGACGAAAAAGAAAACCGCAGGTAAGAGACCTTAAGGGACAATTCGTGTGGCGCCCTTTTGGGTACGATTTATTCGTGGGACTCACTCGTCTGCTGTGACGGTTTACGGTCTTCGTTGCGGCCACTATTAAAATACCTTCTGATATAAGTATGCTTAAAGTAAACTCTCGGAACCTTTCCATTTCCAACAGATAAAATTATGCAGCCAAATTACGTGCATCATCTTCGTGTCCGTGGCAGTAATGTTCCTTGTAATCGTGTTTCTTGGATGGACTGTGTCAGAAGAATCTTCGGCGGGTCCATTAGAAAATTCCAGTAACCATTCTTTGAGTTTTGAGGAGTGAAATGTTCACTAGCACATGTCCTTCCTATACCATTAATACCCTTTGTACGATTTTTTACAAGAATTTATTGTAATGCACTGTGATAACTAATTTATGGAAATAATAAAAAGTACATAATATATTGTTTCCCTCTAAACATTTGGATACTTCGAGGACGTCATGTATGAACGATCCCTCATAATGAGCGAAATAATGGTAAGTACTAGCTAAGAAATTTTTTCTATTAGAGTAAAATTGTCTCCATTTTATTTCAGTAATGTATTATTATGATGTATTTATTGAATACGAACAAAACTTGTGGCGAAAGATAAAGGATCGTATTTAGTTAAAATGATAAAACCATGCTTAGAAAAGTCGGGATAAAATAGAAAATACTACAGACAGGGAAAGTCTATGAAACTACTAGTAGCTTCGTGAGTAAACAGTTTAAACTACCTACGTGCATACATACTACCTACTTAAATTTAATTTGTAAAATTTGGGATCTTTCGGTGATGATGATGAGAGCCGTGATCAATTTTTAATTTTTATTTGTAGTTCCATCCAATGAGAGGCGGGAGAGGTTGAGGGTTATATTCTGGAACTGCAGCAGGAGCAGCTGGATTCATCCAGCATGAGCTGTTGTTGTTGTCGACGCCAGTCGTCGTCGTCGTCATCGCCAACCGTCGAGGTTGACTTGAAAATCTTAAATTCTTCGAAATGCAGGCCCTTTAAAAACGATTAAAAATAGAATTATTTAAGGTTTCCAAAGCCAATTCTTCCCACACGGAGCTCCAGTAATAAAAATACTCATATGTATTCAGCTATATTTGGGAACAAATAATTATTCATACAAGGTACGACGAGGTTTTTGGCTATTTTTACCTGACAGACGCATCAGAATTGAAGTACTTCAGGAGTGCATTGGTTTCATCCTGATTGAGCAGATTCTGAGGAATAACCACACTGGAAATGAAATAGGCATTCATCAATGGGAATCTAATGAGGGGGATAATGCTCCGAAGAATGAGACTTTTCTTCTGTTCAGGACATTCACCAGTTTTTCCCGCGACTATTTTTGACTGTGCATCAGACCAACTGTAATTTTTAAAAATTAACAAGATATAATACTTTAGATTTGAGAAAATATTCTATTCTGCAGGAGTAAGTATTGAGCTACTACGAGTTCTAATAACTTTCTTACCGAATGGCTCCATAAAAAAGTTGGATTTCGTCAACCAAAAGATCATCTCGAGCCAGGAATTCCATCATTGTGGCCTGTTCCATAGATTCAAAACTCGGTTCTGTGAGTAGCTTTGAAAATTCCCTGTGCATAATAAATAGCAAAATTATAATCAACATCGATTTTAGTGCAAGAGGCTTGACTTTTTAATATACATGTAATTATCTACAGGATATAGGAGCCGTCCAAGATAAATCACAATAATGAGCCTGTCAGTCAAATCAGCATATTTATTTATAACAAAAAAATAATTCAAACTTGTGTTTTTACTTAGCAATGAAGTCCCCAGCCGTCTGCTTCAAAGAACCTAAGTTGAACTTGACTGCTGTCTCATAAATGCAAATCGCTCCGTCAATTTGAATCCCTTTTTGAATGATAATTTGTTCGCATTTCTGCATGAGTGGCTGAACTCCATACTTGTGAGCAATGGGAAGGAGCCGTAGGGATTCCCGGCAGCTCAGCGCACAACAGTCTCCATAAATAAACTGAAAAAAAATTAAGAAGGGAACCACATAGAAACAATTTATGACTTCGATATTTTGTGAATGGGTTGTTCGTAAATGATGTCATGGGTGACATCCACCCACCCTAACAATAGAATGCCTAACATTGCCTTAAATAGAGAGGTTTTTAGGACGCACCCATTACCTAGATAATAACATCATTTATGGACGATCCCAAACTATTGACAGTTAAATTATTCTTCGTTCCCGATTTAAAATGGAAGCAACAAAAAACTATAAAAATAATAATATATACGTTTTTGAAATTTGTTGTAAACTGGTAATAATGGGCTACATGTGGCTGTAATTATTAATAATAACTTTAATTACCTCCAAAAACTGCAGAAAAGCAGAGGGCTGAACGTCCGGGAGATGAATCTCTTGAACACTGGATTTTTTCCATTTACTCCCACAATTCCAATTATCACCAAATTGACTGCGAAACACAGCGGAACGGGACATGAGGATTAGTTGATGACATGGAAATCGATCTTGGGTCTGACCCACAACGAAGACCATATCAGTGTAGTGCTGACTTCTCAGTAAATCCAAGCTACATTCCTCCAGGGTCGTTCCACAAATTAAATGCTTCTCTGCTGCCATTATAATATTAACGATTCACAATTCACAGCTAATAAAATACTATAAATTTTTTAAAACGTAGGTAATGTACAAATAAATCTATTAAATCTATTGAGAGCGACTAGATTACAAATGTCTCCGAAACTAAACTGTGAAAATCACTAAAACCAAATCAGTCAACAAAAAGCGATCGAAGAAGTTTATCTGGACCGACTTAATTAACTAAAGCTCAACTGCCGGTTATGGCACAGTTAATAACAGGGGCTGCTGCTCTTGCCCTAAAACGGAAGAAAGGGATCGTCCGTAAATGATGTCATCGTATGGGTAGATGGGTTCTAAAAACCTCTCAATTGAAGGTAATGTTAAAAATGTTGGCATTCTATTGTTAAGGTTGGTGAGTTTATTAGAAAAAAGCCGTGTCATCCATGGCATAATTTATGGAAGATACCGCAGAAGAAAATACAATAGAGTTGCGTAAACTAATAATTTTTACATAGGGCATAGGGCAAATGCTTCCAGCAGCAGGAAAGACTTGAGAGTTTTTAAAAGCTTAAAATAAATAATCTTGCATTAGTTTAATTTGAATAATATGGTGAATTCCTTCATTTGTAGCCTGCCTAATTTGATTAATCCATTACATTAGCGTGCTATGCAGATTATTGATAGAAACTGATCCGCATCGTACAATATAAGCAGCAAGTAAAACATTTTCTGGAGGAATTATGTATTTTAATATTTTAAATAGCAAGATATTTTATTCCATTTGAAGCATGCAAACTGAATGTACATAACACATTAGCCTCTTTACCTGCCAATTATAAATAGGCACGTAGATAGTTTATTTTACATTTCCTGTTGACGTTACGATAGTAATCAACAACTTAATTATTTTCAATCAAATGCCCATTAGGTGGTTTGAAAAGCTGTATTTTGGATAGTTATTTAGTTATTATAGTAATTGTAATACAGTTATTATCTGAAAGTGACCAGGAGGGACGCCACTTTGCTCGTGACAAAGTCCATGAAAATGAGCGTTGACATTCTTTCCATGGTATGAAACTGTCCGACTTTGATCCCAATATTTGGGATTGACCTCGTTGCTCGTGCGATCCACAGCTTAAATCTTAATTCTGATCCGTGAGTGATCTTTCCTCGAGTGAAATCCATTTTCCAGTCCAGCTTCCGCGAGGACAGGAGGATGGATCTCTTGTAGAGTCCAATCTGACATGGGATTTGAAATGCTCTCTCATACAGGAGGCTAAAGACGATGATGCAGTCAAATCCGACGAGAGCATTGAAGGCCCCCACAAGTGGTGCTCTGCTGAAGAAATGAATGGCAAGGAAAGTATCAGAGACACTGAGCGTGATTAAGAATACCTTGATGGAGAAAAGGGCTTCAGAGCTACTTTGATTAAATAGGTGGATGAGGAGCTGGATGTGGCGAGAATGGAGGTAGGCTTTCACGAAGATTGCGGGAGTTGGGCTTTGACTCCCTCTGCCATGTGCTCTGTAACAAAAAAGTGGCAAAATTAGAGGAAAAACTAAGTAGAATAATAAAATATGTGGTAAAGAAATATATCGTGAGGGAAGGCTCAAAATGATCAATATTAATTTTCAGCTAAAAGCAAAATGCACTATCTAATTATAAAAAAAATTAAAATATCTTGACCCAAAGAACATGTCAAAAAAATGTTTTGCACTTTTCAAAAATATGCACATACAACATTTTGCAATTTTCAAAAATATGCATATACAACATTTTGCACATAAAACATTTTGCGCTTTTCAAAAACATGATTTCTGTACTTTTCAAAATCTCGTAAATGAAATTTTACGCATTAGATTCGACATCGCTTAGTGAATTTCTTGGCATACAGCTCGTTTTAAATCTAGCTTGAATTGGATATGGTTCATTTTGCTTCTTCTTCACTCATGATATGAATAATAATATTAATATTAATAATACATAATTACTTAATTCCTGCTTACCCCAGTTCCATGAGTGTCTTAATAGCTGAGGGTAGCTTGTCATTGCAGTGCTCAAAGAGGGACAGGTGAAGATGGGTGGTGAAGTACAGGCTCGTCATACCAAATATAACCACAATGCACTCCAGAAAGCCACATATCCAGTAATTCACATCCGTCTTGTACGACTCGCTCAGAGCCTGGAATAGAAGCTGCGGTCTCGTGTCATCCTGGAGAAGAATGACCAGGAAGAAGATGGAACTGCCATAGAGCAGCTGTGGGAGGAACATGAGTAGCAGTTCCTGCCGAGATTTCTGGAAAATCCCGTGACCGGTCCCGGTCCCGGTCTCGGTGTCCGTGTCCGGCCCGTTGCGGGACCTTGCACTACCCGGACCCGGAGTTTCACAATGAAGTTCATTCCAAACAGTGGAAATGGCCCCACTACACTCTTTGTACTTCTTTGCCAGATATGTATTGACAATGAAGGCAGCCATCCATGTTGAATGGACAGAGAAATGATTGAAGTTGAAGCTTCCTAGTTCGACAAAGTCAATTGCAATTCGAGAAAATGTAAATATTGTGTAGAGGCAGCAAAGGACGTAGCCGTAAAAATACATCCACCAAGCAGTTGTTTTGAATCGTGAATGACAAATTTGAATTTTTCCGGTTTTCCCATTGAAGTCAAATGGGAGCATGCAGAACTTGGAGAGACATTTTAAAGTCAGAAAATTGAAATAGTTTTCTTTGTGGGACAGCATTTTATTGTGGGTCAAAAATTCGAAATTTTGAACTACTTCGAAATACTAAACTGCTATACACGACGCATCAACTATATTCGTCGACTTCCAAGTTGAAATTGTTGAAAACTCACAGCACTACCGCAGTATAGGTATCTTTAAGTATAGTATTGGCCATTTCCCAAGTTTGTTAATGACATAATAATTATATTATGCTATTAAATTGTCCCCCTGTGGGCGAGTATGGCTGAATTTACTCCCATTCTTAATTAGATATTGATCTCGGAATCGGACTGTATTATAATTAAATCGGTTGAAACTATTAACTGGGCCTCGGAATTCCTGGATCATTACTTGGTGTAAACCAATTTTCTATACTGTTGATACATTTAACTGCTTCTATTAAAATTGGTGTTAATTGAACTCTCACCATTCTAGACCTGTTTCCTCGTTCTCCATTACAATAGTCATAAAGTTCAATTTCCTAGCTGCTAAGTTAATTGCAAATATTTGAGCCTATAATGTCTTCCTGGTAGTGAGAATCCCCGATATTTATTAGCTAGTTTACACATGAATTTTAAGTGCCTTTAGTTCTGTTCCATTCCAGAGATAATAAACCAAATTAAAAGGGGGTACAACTCTTTCGGTTCAAGATATAGGGCACCCTCCTTCGGTAGTCATTATTTATTTATAATTAATTGATAACTATTTCATTAATTTAGTTGTTTACCACCGACGTACTTTTACATGTGTGATGTCAAGCTATTCTGAGCAAGAAAATAAAAACATTGCTTGGATCGAAGCTATATATATTTTAGTACTACATAATATTGTTTTTGTCTATAGTCTATGTGTACAGCATTCCTAAAAATCTCTTGGTGCATTTGTTTGTGGAATGTACCTGTTATATGCCTGTCATTGACATCTTCTGTCATACAGTAATACACATGTGTAGCAGGTTTATATAGGTAGGTTACATAATAATTACTACTTGACTTTTAAGGGATATTTTGGAGCTACAATTAGTAAGGATGAAGACCGCAAAATTATTATTATAATGCCTTAATTACTTTCAGAATTAGAATGTAAAAAATCAAGTTATTTGTATTATATGCAATGCGAATCGAATTAATAAAGTGAATTGTTTTTTTACGCATCTTCTTATCGTCTTCTTATCGTTTTTTAAACAACAATTCCTGATCGCCTGTATTAGTGAGTGTTTAAAAGTAAAACTCATGTAAGTATACCTATGCTAATCCAATGGAGATCAATACATCCTTCAATTTTAATCGATATGAAATAATAATATTTTTTTATTATTTACTAACATTATGGCCAATCAGAGCTCAAAATCAAAACGGATGTTCCATTCTGCGTTCTGCATTCTGCGTCCTTAGGTGAATAAAAAATTAAACTTATCTACCATCTACCTACTTAGTAAGTACTTAAATAAGTTGTGGCGGTCAGAAACACAAACAAAAACAAACTCCTTCAAAATCCTCAAAAACAAAACACTTGAATTAATAGGATGCAAAGTATTATTATCAAAACAAATTAAACTATTAATTTTGCTTAAGTAGTTGACTCCCTTAATTGCACTTTACCCTTGATTGATTATGTGATAGCTTATTATTAGTAGTAGTTTGCTATACGTTACAGGTAAAATGACAGGTAAAAAAATGTACAAGCAAAGATTAATCTATTTCCACTTCAATTAGTTCAATGGGAAGGAGTCTTTTGGAAGGACACTAAAACCGTATATATAAAGCCAAAAGTAATTCATGCAATTTTATACGTTCTTCAAATTCAAACCCACCTCATTACTCCATTTAACTGCAATTTATATTCAATTTCACAATTTTGAAAAGATGAAGGGACTCATTTTTGTCGTCTTGCTCAGTGTGACTATTTTGGTTGCATCTGCCTCTGAAGCACCACAAGCAAAGGTAATCATTAAAAGTTTCTTTTTTTTTTACTATTTTTCTTTGGTATTTAATTTATTAAAATTTTCTTTTATTACTATACAACTCTGCTGCTCCTATTGGCAATTGCCTATTGGTATATTAACTAAAAAATCAATTTTGTTTTCTTATAGTGTGGCGGAGGTTGTGTCTCAAGCGGCCAGTGTGCCAACTGGGCTGGAAATTATGATTGCCGATGCTCTTGGTTCACCTGTGGTCTCGTCTTTGCTGATCAGCCTGAGATGAGAGACGTGGAACAATTCGAAGCATTCATTAAGGAATACAGCGGGTTAGTGAACAGCTCTAAAAACTTTCTTTCATCTTTATCCTACCTATCAACTTGTCCAATACTATTAACTATATAATTGAAATAATAAGGAGTGGGTTTTTATAAAATAACATTTAAACATTTTATTATATTTTAATAATTATTACAGAAATCCTAAGATGCTCGCTTCCGCTGCCAAAGCATTCAGAAACAAGGTTTAAAAATACAGTGAGATCATGCACTATACCCCTACGCTACGGTATTACGGTTACGGCTATACGCTTACATATCACTGAGTAGTTTCTTAATACACCTAACGATTAATGATGTATCCATACCCGCTTATATTGTATATTATCAGTGAATATGTGTATTGATTTTTTCTTTATATTCCTTCATATTATACTTATACATTGTCAATAAATAATCTAGTAAATTAACACTAAAATAATACGGATTTATGCAACTAATACTTGGTTCAGGAATTGTACTGTCTATTTATTCTTCGGGACTAATTCTAAGCACATGGGAAATTTAATAATAATTATAATATATTCTCCAAAATTTGAAAATTTTAATTTCCCGCCAAATCTTAAATGTCCATTTACTACAGGTAACCCATTGCGTATGTATATACCCAGGTAAGTTATGCATTGTCATTCGAATGGTAATGATCTAATTATCGTCATGTTTATGGGGGCGTATGCTGTTTTTTGCACAAGTAGAACTAGCATAAAAACAATAGATATGACTCTTTACGATGGCCTATTTCTCGTCGGTTTCATACTTTTTATTTTTTGTGCGGCATACGCCCCTTTACCCATTATTCCTTTTAACAAAAACTTGGCAACTTTTTGAAAACTTGTTACTCCTAACTTCTATGTGCCATTTTGTCTTAGTCCGTTGTCATTGTGTTCTTTTTGTCATATTTTCCTACTTTCAAGAAGGGCTTTAAATTCATGACAATTCATTATATTACTCTTTCAAGTCGGACGAGTATTTCAAAAAGGGTTGACAATTTGTTTACTTATACTTACGTTAAGTTGTTATAGGTAGTAAAACGAAATTTTTAGTAGTGCAAGACAAAAATGACAAGTAAAAAGGAACAAGTGATTACAAACACATAAACAAGATCACTGCAAACATACATTTTCATGATTAATTTTTATGTTTATATATTATATACACATTATTACATTTTCAATTCACATTTTTTGGATGCATAAATTTTATAGTTGAATTGTCTTTTTAATTAAATAGAATAATAGTCGTCATACAGTTTCAACCATGGCGCTGATTCTACACGTAAACCGAATCCTGTCGTCCACTGACCAACATTTAATTGTCTGGATTTTGTTATTTCATTGTTAATTACATTCCGTATCCCTATCTCCAGCCTTCCAGAGTTCAGAAATAGCAGATCCCAAAAATGATCCAGTACTAAAGATGAATAGCCTTGTGACTGGGAATCAATTCCAAAATTGCATTATTCAACTCAATTTATTCCCATCATATTCAAATTATACTGCCATGACCCATCCAGTCACGGTAGGCGGGTTTCCATTATTTCAGAAAAATAAGGGCGTTGAAGGGAAATCCACTAAATTAAATTATTTCCACCTAAAAATACGTCAGCCCAAATTCTGTCTATTTCTTGTTTTCTTCTTAGCCCAAACAATACCACTAAGAAAATCGAGGCCGACTAAAGTTCAAGGTGAAACTAGTAATAGGGAAAATAGGAAAGAACACATACGAAGCCTTTTTAAAAAGCTCCATGCTTCTATCCCGTTTTGCTTCTTGGGAATGAGCCAACGAATGACCACATACTCAGTTTTAATTGTAACACCCAACCCTAACAAAGGGCAAAGCAAATTGGGTGTACAGGAATTATATTACTACAAGAACTTGGCGTCCTTTTCAGTACTAAAGCCACATCCTATTTTCGTATTACATTATTACGACTACGACACAGTGAAGGAGGAGCAAGAAGGCAGACCTGAAGATGGATACGTGATTTGTTGGTACTGTCACAAATTGGAAATAGTGACCTATGTCAATTTTGAATGCCCACCAGTTCCAGTCACAGAAACCCGTTGGAATTGTTACAGTAAAATGCTGAACGCTTACAAAGCTTCAATTAATGAAGGGAAACAAGTTCGTTGGAGATTTGATATTTCTACTGGGAGCAATAGCCAACGGGATTTGGAGGATCTTGCATTGTATTTGGAAGAAGGTAAACATGGCTCCCCTTTTGATCTGCAAGATCCAAAAGATTCTCCATTTGCGTTCGCCTCCTTCATTGGACCGGCGTTGAATGGAACGGGCATAATGGACACTTTTAGGGATTTTAGCTTCATGAAGATCATCCCATGGATAATATTTCAGCCACACTGGGAGCAGGATGTGGGGTCCGAGGGGAGTGAGTGTCTCTATACTCAAGGTCAGTACGACGTGTACCTCCAGAATCACAAGGAGACTTTCAAGTTTATAACGGCGGACGGGGTGAAGGAAGCTCGAAGTTCTGTCAGCACATTTACCGAGCCTTTTCAGTGGATTGTCTGGATTATCATCGTTCTATTTATGGCGTGTGTAACATGCGTTATCACTTTACTGTCTTTATTCAAGGTAACTAATTAGCACAACATCGTATTAGGTCGTGAGTAAAGAATCAAAATGAGCCATATCCTATTTAATCTAGAATTAAAATGAGCTATATGTCAAAAAAACACTAGGAGATAGTTACATAAAATTTTAATTACGAGTGTTTGAAAAGTGCAAGATGTTTTATGTGCATGTTTTTTGAAAAGTGCAAAATGTTCCATTTACATTGTTTTGAAAAGTGCAAAATGTTCCATTTACATTGTTTTGAAAAGTGCAAAATGTTCCATTTACATTGTTTTGGAAAGTGCAAAATGTTCCATTTACATTGTTTGGAAAGTGCAAAATGTTCCATTTACATTGTTTTGGAAAGTGCAAAATGTTCCATTTACATTGTTTTGGAAAATTGCAAAATGTTTCTTTTAACATGCTTTCATGACCATGTTTTTAATATTTTTTTTTTGTAGATAGCGCCTTCTGTTTTTATCTAAAAATGGATGTGCGTCATTTTAATTCTTCGAATGAATGTAAAATAGTTGCTGATTCAGATTTTATTTACTTTTCCGTCCATAGCCTTTGCCTGCTGCCAATCCAAGCTACAGCTGCTCTACAAAATGTTCAGCTGTTATTCTCTGGCTATGCTCAGCATTAGTAGAGCAATCAACGGGTAAAGCACCCACAGGAGTAAAGACCAAAGGGCTCCTCCAATTCTGCATGATAGTTTGGTCCATGTGGATTCTGATGGGAGTCATTCTCGTAAATAGCTACAAAGGACTTCTCAAAACGAACTACGTCGTTGGCAATCCTCTTCAAACGCATCTGAGAACCTTGAAAGAAATCCAGCAGAATAACTTCAGCCTCTACCAAGCTGTGGATGGACATCATTGTAGTAAACTATCCTGCATTGAAAAATATGGTCGTACTCGAGATTCTGCCGACGCTCAATTTTGCATCCTAGACACCACCTGCAACACTTCCTTCCACGAGTACCGGGAGTGTCAACTATACAACCAGTTGGTGGAAGACAAGTTCTACGGAATGTTCTCTGATATCTATCAAGGCTACCAAATCCCTGATACATACATACATTTCATCTGCATTGACGACATTGCCCAAGTCATTCGGAACAAAAGGAAGTTGAATCGACCGAAGGCAGCTTTTGTAACGACCGCTTTGGATTTCCCATCTCACTGGAATTTATTCCGTGATGAAATGAAAAAGGATCGAACTCTAAAATTTGCCCATAATCTAAAAGTGGATGACTCGTACCTTAGTCAAAACTATTACTATTGCCACTCCGGGGGTTTGAGTGAGTACCACAAAGAGGCCGTACCGCGACGAATCAAAACGATGTCAAGCTCAGGATTCTATGGGCTCTGGGATAAATGGCAGAGAATACGATTTCCATACTCAAAAGCTACCAAAGGGTTTGAATTGAAGAAAACGGCGGAAGATCATGTCGAACCTTTTAGACCGCTGTCCCTCGCAGATTCGGATATTTATCTTCTATTTTACCTCCTTGTAACTCTTCTAGGAGTCAATTTCTTTGTTTTTCTTTCTGAATTATTTTGGGGAATATTTTTTGTCAAAATATGTTTTCGAATATCTTTTGAAGTTAATTAAATATACATATAGGTAATATAATCATACCACTGAGCTTTTAATATTACTCACTGGTTTCCGTTGTAAATAGATTAGGGATTAACGAAACTAAAATTAGAATTAATTGAAGATAATTAAGGGATAATATGTGCTCACAAGTTCCATAACAGTGCGGTAATAATTTATGAAATGCAGAAAAAAATGAAGTGTGTACCAAATAATCCTTAATGCAAGAATTAGTAACAATAAATTATTATTTTATATGCAGTTTATTTTCAGTAGTCACGATTTAAAAATTCATTTGGAACTCCCTCAGTCATAGTATTTCAATTTAATAATTATTGACTATGTAACTTTTCTCACTAGTTAGCTAGTAATGTCAATTTTCGAGTTTTCAAGTAATAGTCGATTTTTAAAGCTCAAACTTAATTTATAAACTTTCAGTTAATACACTTGATTAAAATTTGCTGATTTCAAAATATTAAACTAATCTAATGTTAAATGTGGATATGTACTTAATTCTTGATCATTAGTAAACTATTTTGCATTGCTTCTTTTTTAACGTAATGAATTACATAAGTACTAAGGTATTTAAGTATGACATACAGAACAAATCGCTTCTGGCATTTCGTTCTTGCACTTCTTCAACTTCAGTTCCATCCACCAATACATGGGGCGGCCAGGTGTCGTTTCAAACTTTGCACGCTCAAGTCCTTTAGGCAATGAGGACACACTCCTCGACGAACTGGAAAGTATTGAAATAAAATTAAGATGGTGAATATTTAGTTTATCTGACTTATATCGATTTATTAATCATAATCTACACCGTATCAAAAGTATAATTATCTTCTCTTGAAATGTAGAAATAGGGTTATCACGACTTATGATTTTTAATTTGTTAAGAAACTGATGACTTTATTAATGAGTTTTACTTAATTACCAGCTCTCTCGTGCATGGGTGCGTAGGGGCAGTGAAGCCTGACGTGTTGACGTATATAGCCAACACTCAGCGTCTTGGGGCAGTACCCGCACTGAATTTTCCCTCGTTGTGCCTGATGAAATTCTTCTTGAACTTGTGGCTGATCTGCAAAAACCAGCAAAATCAATCGGGATATTAATTTCATGATATTATGATAGTTGAGACAATCTGTGCTGAAGTTTGGACGAACTAACTTTCTAAGTTACAGGAAATAGTACTTAAACGTAACATAATTACCTCTCGGGGAGCCACCATAGCCTGCATCAGACATTTCTTCCTCCCAGGCGGCTTGGAATTGATTCGGATACTGAAAAAAATTGGGTCCAGTAGATGCAGCTGCACCTGAAGTGGGAGTTCCATCTTCCATGAATTCACCATGTGATGGTTCTACACCTTCTTGCTCATTATTCAAAGTTGGTAATATTTCCCCACGGAAATAAACTCCAAGCGCTCTTCCTTCCAGTTCCAGTTGAACGATTCTATTTTCGTGATCCGTGAAACGGACCTCTGCAGTCTGATACATGATGGACTGACTCTCTTGCAATTTTTGCAGTGCATGTAGTTGTACTTGATGATTAATAAACTCTTTTTGGCCTTCTTCGATGGCTGACTTCAATGTGTAGCTGGAAGCAGGCCGCAACGTAGGCATGATAAGACTTCCGTTTAATAGTGTGTCACCAGGCGAAGGCAACTTTGACTTTGATTGGTTCACACCCATTATTATAGTAAATCACGGCGAGTCAATGGCCACACAGCTAAATTAGTTAAAGATAATATCACATCTTAGATTAATTACTTTCTAATATCAATTTCAAAATCCAGACATTAAAACTTAGCTGAATCAAACTCCGTGAAACATGCCAAAATGCCAACTCGTAAGTCCTAAAATACATTTACTGTAATTACCTGCAATAATATGGTATAAGTAGAGTTCCACGTTGGCTTGATTGTATAGTATGAATAGATGCTTCTTGACTTTATTGCTAATCTCTTAACTTTCTTAATTTTCTTAGAAAATACTGCCAAAATTATATTTTGATTTATACTAGTAGTTAGCACAATAATGTCTGCTTCACAGTCCAGCGTTAGGAAATTAGATTATCACCAAGCAATAGTAAATCAATTATTCACCCCGTTAATGCGCGTCTTCTTGGACTGACTGTGACTGCGGCTGAACTGTATGTGAGACGATTGTAGTTGCAGAGAACATTATTCTTCTAGAACAATCTTAAACATTGTAATACTGAACCTACCGTATCAAGAATCAAGAATGAACCTGCAGGATTGTTAGGAGGTCGGACGCCAGAAAATTGATAAGAATGAGATAAGGAAGACGGCTTGGTTTGCAAACCCAGCTTGGGATCGAAATTCCCATGCTCACCAGGTCAGACCAGCAGAACAATCAACAATAAGAATTTTAGAATAAAGCTTCACTGGTGGATGCGTCTCCCGTAGTATTCACCTACTAAAAAATGTACATGATTATTCGCTAGGCTAATTTTAGCTGTGTGCTGTGGTCATGTGATTTACTGATTTACCGCCAACCGTCCCTCATTCGCGGTATTTGCAAAGCATGATGGTGTTGCAATTTTATACTATTATTATTATTAAAAATTGGCTTCGTCTTTTTGATTCATTTAATTTTTCATTTAGCCAACCCACCCCCTAGTAATTCTGGTACTGGCTCTGATTTTCAATAAATTGAATGATCAATTCAGAGAGGGGTAAAATTGTATACATAGTAGCATCTGATCTCAGCCTGAAATCATGAGTCTTCATGTTCGCTGATTTTGAGCTTAAGATCTTAATGTGTTTGATAGCTGAGTCGTCTTACTACATAGTTAGTATCATGAGCGTACCAGTTTGTGCAATGCAATAGTGGTGACATAATTTACATATGGTTTACTCATTAATATTTTTATTAAGTATTCATATTTTATGCCTACAACAATTTATTATAGTTTCGATTACAACTTATTCATTATAGTTTAACTGTTACATTGTGAATTGGTAGCGTAAATATGACACTCATAAATGCATATATTTTGAGACAGAAAGAATTAATTTTATTTATATATAACTGCGATAATTGATGCGGATCACGCGATGTAAGTAATTAAATTAATTTTCATTTAAGGATTTGATTGCCGCTCATTCAATTCGTTCTCGATTAATTTTTAAGCAAAACACATCAATATTTATAACGTTTACATGGATAATGTTTATGGTTCATGTTTATTTTAATTAGTGTACATATCAGTATTGTAGTCGTTAAGTATATGCAGTATTCGATTAATCATACTTTCACACTGTGTTTCTGTGTGCCCTGGGACTTGTATTGGTATTACATTTATTTAACCCAACCTAATATTTTTTACTATTATTAATTAATGCTCCTTCTTAATTGGTAATATTCGACGTGTTACAACATTAAAAGGGCAAAAGGGGTTCGCATAATTTTAACAGTACATTATAATAAAACTAACCGTAGACTCCAGTATAAACCTGCACATTGTGAGGACCATGATTTTGTCAATCCGGTACATCCCGGCGATTGTCAGTGAGAAACTTTGCAATGACCTCACCGTTTTTTTGTAATGAATGCTTTGACATTGTTGATCGTTCCTGTCCCAGGCCCTGTTGCTGCAGTGATCCAAGAAAATTGAAGGATGTTTTGGTTTCTTGTTGTGCTCATGCTGCCAATCGTAGAGGATCCGTGTCGTCTTCTCGTTAAATCCATAGAGGATCGTGAACATAATTACAAGGAAGACGGTGCAATTAGTTGCAATTCCTCCAAGCACAAGTGCCAAGATTCCATGGAACTTAATCGCCCCATATGCTCCAAAAATGGTAATAAATATGACAATTAGCTTCGTCCCGCCAATGATGACCGAGAAAACTTGGTTCAATTCACGAGTTATGATTTCTAGGGCTTTCCAAATAAGGATCCTCCTGTGCGGTTCTTGAAGCTCGGGTCCTGTGATTCTGTGACTCCTGTCATCGCTATTACTATAATCGTAAGAAAAATTATCAAAATTTGAAATATTGAAGTTAGGGAGCAAGTCAATTGATGGAATTCCTGCTTTTTCTGTATAAATTATACCTCAGCTCCGTGATGACAACCAAAATAGGGCAAACCGTTGGGAAAAGTGTGAAAGTTCCAAGATAGACAAGACCATACACAATGTAGGTCACCCAGAGCTGTAGCATTGTTGACATAGCAACCACGCCAATTTTGAGTGAAGTAGAACCCTCAGAGATCATGGGCAAAATGACTGATGACACAAATTCCGGGCTGTTTGGTCGTAGGATGGGTATAAACAAAATAACGAGGGCGTCCCAGTTGAAACCTAAAAATGTGACCATCATGAACAGCTCACAGAGTTTGATCATTTTCGGTCGTTTGCTGTGAGATTCAACGTAGCGGCCTAAGTATTTTAAAAAATGCAAAGTAAATAAAATAATAAAATATAAATAATAGGTTAGTGTATTTTTCCAATTAAGTGATTGAACCTTACGCTCAAATTGCTGTAGAAATGCCATCACATTGCTAATATGATCCGGGAGGCATTCTTTCCGCCAAACAAAATTTCCGTAGAGAATCGGAATCGTGGAGTAATATACAAAAACGTAGCATATATAAATCTTGTCCGTCGCGGCTGTCATCTCACTAGTCAACACTTGGATGCATCTTGTGACCAAGAAAATAAGATAGCCTCCTCCCACCGTTAGATGTAAATAGTAGAGCAGAAACCGCCATTTTGAAGTAATGACCTCTGGCCTTTTCTCCTCTTGATTCCAAGTGTACGGATGCATCTGAAATAATTCACCGAATTTGAAGGCTCTCTTAATGTGTGCCAGAATTCCAGGGGTCAACAGTACACTTTTGCGACCCATTTTAAAAGTTGCATTTGTATAAAATCCCTGTCCAAATATTTTACAATTGAGCTTTATATATATACAAAGCAGCACAATTTGGCAGTTGGTAAAAGCGGACTAAAAGCCGTTTACCTTTATTCTACCTTCGGAACTTCAAAGTAAAATTATTCAAAGACCTAATATATGTTTATATATGCCGTTTAATCACGAATAAATTTTCCTATTGGAGTGCTAACCTATATGACCTAAAAAGGTTGCTTTGTGAAAGGACTGAGCTTACGAAACTTATGCTAAATACTAAATGCTAAATTATATATCGGACACGAATGGATGGGTATAGGTAATGCAAGTATGATGATGAAAGCCATTTATGTATATGGATAATAATGCTAAGGAACCGATACGGAAGGATAAAATAACGACGAAATAATTATTATGTGATGGGCGAATAAAATGTGGATGATATAAATTATTTTAAGTAATTTACTAATAATTGATGTAATATGATATATATTGCAATAATGTAAGGAATAGAATTTGGAGTCGTCAAAGTGAATCGATGATCTAGAAGGAATACTAACCGCATAAGTAAAATTAAGTTATGGAAATTACTTTTATTAGAGTGTGAAATTATCGAATTTAATTGAAGCGTCTAATGAAAGTTATTTTGACAGACACATATTTTGAAATAAACGAGAGCTAATAATATATTTTAGGTTCTTAATTTACTTTTGTGGAGATTATGTATACTTGAAATATTTATACAATTTATTTTCGATGTAATACCCTTTCATCTCCACGTGCCTTAGGTAAAAGATTGCTCAGTGTTACCACCTACTTTGGTACGTATTATATACAGTATGTGTATGTCAACGTACTTACTTAGATTCATCGTTATTTAAGTATACCGTATAGATTATTTTGTAGGCGGTGCATTTTAATTTTTATCATTTCGTTAATACTTTGACAATAAATTGACAATTTTGGTTTGATTTATTTCCAAAATTGTTTTAAGAATTAAATTGACCAGTAGCCAATAATAGGGATCGTCCATAAATTAGGTCACGGGTGGGGTCAATGGGCCTGCTTCGATATTGATGACATCACATTATGTTAAGTTAAAGATGATAAGAAACAACGTTAAAAATGTTTATACCACGTGACCCCCCGTAAGCCAATAAGCGGTTCCACTGGAGCAAGTAGGACCAATCACCGAGCTGCTTGGAGCTGAATTTAAAATTCTCGCGGTAAATTTTGTTATTACTTGTCTTCGCCTATGGAATTGTATTGTATTCGCGAATTGCTTTTCTGCTTCCAGGGCGGGGCACAAATGGTGTCATTCACAGGGTGTGGATCTGAAATAAAATAATATGCTAAAGATAGTCGTAAATGCAACAGTGAAAATGAAAATAACTTTGATGATTCTTGGTCACGCCATTTGTGTCCCATTCTTACACGCACAACATTGGATTTTCGTTTAAATCTGTCTGTTTTCAATCTTATCGTGAGTCTTGTTTTGAAGCTTGAAGCGCCCGGCCCGGCCCAGGAGAAAATCAGAATAAAAGAAGGAAAATCCGTATACTTTGAAGTTTAAAAGCGTAGTTTACCTGTAAGTTATGTTTTAATTTTATTGTATAGAAATTTTTTAACGACGTTGTAAATCCTTCAATATCTTTTTAGCGTTTACAGGTAATTGCATACCTAATTACGTAGCTATAAATTACATTAGTAGGCAGCCAATAAATCAGTATAATATTTTTTTTTAATTATGTGAGTACACCGCATTTCTTGTACATTGTAATACACGCTGCAATGGAATAACCTGGCTAATGGAATTAATACATAATAGGTTATTTTTTTAAATACTACTAAGTGTAAAATATAGAGGTGCTGATAACATTGAATTAAAATATGTAGTAGGGTTTACAACCAATAATTGTTTTAACAAAGAATAATTATTTTATTGTTAATTGGTTGTTTTCGTGTTCAAATAATTATATGTAGATAGACAAACTTTATTGAGTAAGAACTAAGTACGAAGTGCAAGTGTTGGTTTCCATTTTCCACTTCAAAATCAACGTTCATGTTTTTTTTTCATTAAAATTACAGGTTAACCTTATTTATATCAGCTTTTGAACGGAAGAATTATTCCAGCGAGAAAATGTGGGAGGCAGAATCCCATCGTGAAATTTTCGGCTTCATACCAGCCAAACGCCCAGAAAATCTGGCGACTATAAGCTTGAATACTTTTCCGGATGATGGACCACATTATGTCTCCATTGATATTCCAGGTAACACTTTTTGTTTTCTTTTAGTCTCGTGTAAATCATAAAAGTAAGTAACTTGCCGGAAGTTATTTCCCACAGCCCAACAGCCCAATGAAAAAAAATTCAACATTGTGTATTTATTATCATTAAAAATAAGGGCTGCGTATGTTGAAAATAGATAATTTAAATGTTTTAATTCTCGTCGTTTCCTCTTTACTTGTCCAATGCAGCTGAAGATTCTCCTATTAAAATCATGAATGAGTTCCCGAAAACACTGATGCCACTCGGGTAAGTACTTTTAAACAGTGATGTTTGTAACCATTTTAAGTACTAAAATGATGTCTATTCAAATGCACTCTCTAAAACTTAAACAATTTAATGATTGAGCCGAATAGCGCTTATACTGACCAAACCAAATGCAAATGCAAGTTTTTATTACTGCGCTATCGCCATCATTCGTTATCATCCAGCTGATATTATCAATTACATATTTACATTTGTAGGTTACAAAACGCTTTGTTGAACAAGAAGCCAAGAGCTGGTGCGATAAGCTTGAAGAAAGACAAGGTATATTTTTATTTATTAAATTAGTTCAAAATCATGAGCTATTTCGTATTATTTTGAAATTTATTATTATTGGGCATTGCAACGAAGCTTTCAATAGATTTCATGTTCCGTAGTTATTTTTACCTAATAATTATTATAATTTTTGAAGAAATCCAAAGGGAACGCAGAAAATCGGTCAGGTAGATCGGAAAACTGTCGAAACAGTTTTAAAGATACACCAGATAAAATTGAATGTGATGAAATGAGTCAAAATGGTGACCACGATGAACAGGCGCTTAACAATGATGGAGGCTCTACCAATAATGAAGTATCACCTATGGTATTAACCAAAAAGCAGTTAGATATGTTGGCTGGAATGGATGTATACCCAGTTCCCAGTGATGGTCTGGCTGGGCTTTCCTCAGCTTTGTTCTGTCCAGTAACTGTAAGCTTACAAATAAATTAGAATCTATATAAGTACTCTTCCAAATTAACTTGCATCCGTTTTCGGTTAGGAACTTTTGAATTGTGTCCCTCCTGATAGGTTCAATGGCTTCTTGAAAACTACGAAACGAAAGAAGGAGTTAGCCTTCCACGCTCCACTGTGTACAACCATTATATTCGTCATTGCCGAAGTCATAAAATGGAACCTGTGAATGCAGCTTCGTTTGGAAAATTAATTCGTTCCATTTTTCTGGGTCTTCAAACTCGACGATTGGGAACTCGAGGAAACTCAAAATATCACTATTATGGAATTCAGATCAAACCGTTTTCAGTCCTCAATGAAGTAAATGAAGTTCAGTCCGAGTCTCAGTCCGATTCGGACCGAGATGAGGAATGCAAGAAGAAAGATTTGAATCTACATAGTTTGGATTTTCTTGACTGTCTTATTGGGAGTGCTTCTGATGATGTTGTTGCTGCTGCTGCTGAAGATGAATTGCCTGGTTTTAGCTGTTTAAAAAGCACTGTCAGTACTGACAAAATTGTGCATGAAGAAAAGCTTGCTCCCGTTAAGGACGATGACGACGAGAGCGATGGTGCTCAAGACCTGGACGAATTACTTTCTCAAATGAACGTGAATGGACGAAAAGTTCGGATGATGGAAGATCCCGATTGTTATTTGAAATTCAGTTCTAATTTTCCTGCCTCCGGTTACGGTATGCCTAAACATTTGAGCAGCTGGCAAGCTGATATCAAGCTAATTACAAAATTTACTTGTGACCCGCAACGCACGGATTTACCTCGGGTGAGAAACGAGTTTGTTTTTTAATTTTCAATAATAGTATCTGTACTCTGTAGACGTTGTGTAGGTGTAGGTAGGTATAGGTGTAAGTACCTATACGTTGGTTTAGTAAATCAGCGTATCTACATTAACTGCAGTAGATTTTTTGTGTGTCAAAAATCATGTGGCACACCTGTTATCTAATATCGTCTGTGAAGAACCAAAATGACCCATTTCCATTTGTAGCTAAAAACAATATCCACTATCTACAAAAACGTTGAAACATGTCGTGAAAGCATCGAAATAGAATATTTTGCACTTTTAAAAAATATGTAAATAGAACATTTTACACTTTTCAAACATGTACCTAAATAGAACTTTTTACGCTTTTCAAAAATATGTAAATTTAACGTTTTACTCTTTTCAAAAATATGTAAATTTTACATTTTACACTTTTCCAAAACATGTAAATAGAACGTTCTACACCATTTTTAAAAAAAACATGTAAATAAAGCATTTTATGCTTTTCAAAAAATCTTAATTACCATTTTACGCATGTTTCTCATTTTGTTTTTATGACATAGCTTATTTTGATTCTAACTTAAATTGGATATGGGTCAGTTTGGTTCTTCACAGACGATATTGTAAGCCTATATGTGCCCATACCCACTTCTAGCTTAATACTTGCAGGTAGATACATGTTTTAAGAGTAATTAATTCCGTAGCTTTATTTGATTGTTACAATAGAAAATTCAGCAAGTGACTCTACGCGTTGGGAAGAGCATACCAAAGATGGATTTTCGCTTAGCAGTTTCAGATTGCGTATCAAGGTCTGATTTGGATAACTTCCGTAGTAGCTACAAGGAGTTTTGTCAGGTGAAGGAAAAAAGAATTATTTGTTTTATAGTTTTAGATAATGTGAACTTTTGTTTTGTTTCTGTTTTATTTATTTATCATTATTTATTAAAATATATGTTATTATTATAATATTATATATATATTATAATATTATAATATTATTATATATATGGCTACCATATGCCATGGTCAAAGAAGTTATTCTGGCAGCGGTTCGGGGATCGCACAGAATCGCGCATCACCACTTAT
>JAQFZE010000706.1:0-23165 GCA_034695245.1 Dicyrtomina saundersi | reverse complement strand
CAACAATGAACTAGTACTGGGTAGTCTGCTTCAAACAAATCAGACTGCTCATTGTTCAAACTATATAACTGAAACTATAAATGCATTACATGGAGCACAAATTGTGATGTATTTTATTCAAAAGAAACAAAAGAAACAAGTTATTTTTACTATTATTACGTATTCCTTTTCGTGGATACATATACTAATCTAATACTTTTGTTAAGTATTCACTAGCTAGCTATTACATAAAACAAATATTAATAAACATTTTACCCCAAAATGATAGCAATTCAAAAGTGAAGGTATTTATATTTAAGTAGAATTAGGTATATCTGAAAAAATCTATTGCTACATTACAATTACAATTAATTTACAGAATCTACCGCTGTAACTAAACGTAACATGTTGGATTACGACACAAGGTGATTTCTGTTTTATATTAATATTCTATGACATCATATACACAAACAACTAAAGACCAACTGTAAACAAGTGTCTTAAAAAAACCTTTGAGACAACGAGTATAGTACATGGCATCATTGCATAGCTTTCATCTGCAGTTAAGTGTGACGTAACTCCCGTGTCTGTAATGACATGTGGGTCTATAGTGTTTCTAGGGTCTGAAGTACAGCTTAGGTCTCTAGTACCCCTGATGTAGAGCGCAGTTCTTTTGTGTGGCAATGTTCAGCGTAACTCCCGGGCCTGTAATGGCTTTTGGGTCTGTAGTACCTCTAGGGCCTAAAGTACTGCTTGGGTCTCTAGAACTACTGATTTGTAGCGCAAATCTTCTTTGTGGCAATGTTTACTGTTACTCCTGGGTGTGTACGGACCTTTGGGTCAGTAGTGCCTCTACGGTCTGAAGTACTGCTTGGGTCTGTAGAACCACTAATGTATAGCGCAGTTCATCTTTGTGGCATTGTTCACCGTAACTTCTGGGTCTGTAATGACTTTCGGGTCACTAGTGCCTGTAGAGTCTGAAGTACTGCTTGGGTCTGTAGAACCACTAATGTATAGTGCAGTTCTTCTCTGTGGCAATAGTTGCTATTCCTTTCGGGTCTGTAGTGACGTTTTGGCCTGTAGTACCTCTGGTGACTAAAGTACTGCTTGGGTCACTAGAACCCCTGATGTATAGCACAGTTCTTCTCTGTAGGTAAGTGTAACGTAACTCCCGGGCCTGTAATTGCTTTTGGGTCTGTAGTACCTCTTGTGCCTAAAGTACTGCTTTGGTCTCTGGAACGACTTATTTGCACCGCAAATCTTCTTTGTGGCAATGTTAACTGCTCCTTTTGGGTCTGTATGGACCTTTGGGTCACTAGTGCCTCTAGAGTATGAAGAACTGCTTGGTTTTCTAGTATAGCTGCTTTATGGTGGAGCATTTCTGTGCAATGTTTACCGTAACTGGTTACAAACTTAAGAATTACGGCAGCAAAATTGTAAACGGATGGCATATTTGCTAGTGGCGACATTGGTGAGGAACTAGTTCAAATACTGTAAATTGGACTTGTGTAGAGAAAAATTCGCACTGAAAGACTTCAGATATAGTTACGTATGGTAATGGAGCAAAGGCTAACTGATGCATCATAATTACATGGTTACGTATGATTAGCTTATGATTTCATACATTTTTAGCACAAAGGAGTTACACAATTACACATGCAATTAGCGTTACGAATTATAATTTATTTGTTATAATAAAACGTAGCTACCTTATTATAATTAGCACGACAGGTAACCGTTTCATTGAAAAATGCAAGATGATAATTAAATGAGTTTGTTCAGGCTGTCTTCCCCAGTTAAAACTTTGTCGGCAACATATTAACATTATTATGAAACCTTCCTTTTCCTAATTTGTGACCTTAATAATGAAATTTCAGACACGACAGACAGTATTTTATAAGATGCATATCGCCCCAACATGAAATAAATTGTCAATCTCAGATCATTATAAATATACCTTTCTTTCTTGTATGTCCTACATGTCTTACTACAGGTAGAATTCCTTTACAAAATAAAGTACGAATTAAATTAAAATAGTGCTTTTTGTTTAGATTGTATAGCAAACTACGACAGCTTCCGACAGTTTTTGCAAGTATTGAGCATCTGAATTATTTAATGTTGGAATAAACTAGAATTTTAATTTTCGAATTTGGACTGTGTCAAGTGTAATGATCAAATATTACTTAGACTTGAATTGCAGAAGAATAACATCGAATGTAAAGCTAGCTTTTTGATTTAACAAGCTCATATTATAAAAATAAGGGGTGTAGTATTTTGTAGCTTCCAGCATGGTGATATTAAATGCATTAGTAAGTAAAATAAAGTGCAAAAATGGCAAAAATGTTTTCAATAATCAGTTAGTAAATTAATAAACGTCTACGATGACGGACTTACATGACGTCTTGTGGAGCTTTTAAAAATTGTTCTATATGATTTTCTAAGGGTGAGGCTACCTACTACTTTGCATAGGTGCTATTTAGATGGAAAAATTCTGCAAAACCAACCCTATTATCTTTCTCAATACAGTCATTATGTTTGGATGCTGCTTTGTTGTCATCAAAACCTTTGTGGTTATGAAATAATTATAAATTACTAAATGAAACTATTTTTTCTACGTTAAATCGTCAGCAATTACTTGAAATGAAATAAACACGTAATAGATAGCTACTTATATTTGTGATAAAATATTTAAATACTAAAATATATACTGTACTAAAAGCAGTAAGTGGCACTGGAAAAGTTTTTGAATGCGCGATGCAATAAAGTAAAATAAAGACCAAAACATAATGTAACAGATAGAAATTTAATAAAATATTTACTACTGAATTTAAATGTTTTACTCAAATATTATTCACACGTGTGCCTATATATTACATGGAAATTAGATATTTAATTAGAATACATCTTTATCATGAGCAATGTAACTACAAACACAAAAACATTACGATAGAACTAGTTCTAAACGTATCGTACAGTACTATAAACAGCAAAATGCAGCAATATTATATATGGTAGAGTATAGTTGTGTACGTAGTACTAATTATGTAGTTAACAACTTTAGAATCAATAATAAATATATTACATCAACAAAATAGGTAATACTACAGATATTGTAATTAATCGTTGCAACTAATTACAAGACAAAAATGCAAAGAAAAACAAGTTCATAAATATAACCCCAAAGGTTTAATGTGAAATGCAAAATTTGTTTTCAAAATACTTAAATATCATTTTGTTGTTAATATTCGTACATTACATTTATAAAGGATAAATATTAAGTATGTGTTTTTTTTATTTCAAGGAATGTTACTTAAACAAATGCAGACAATAATCGAGACACTAGTTCGAAACATAGTAAATAGTACTATAAAAATAAAACTGCAGCAATAATATACAAACTGCATCGTTTCTGCCTAGTAGAATTTACAAAGTTAAACAAGTTGAGAAGACCTAAAAATGGCCTTACAGCAAAGAAATAATTCTAACTAAAGACACATCACATAATGTACATAACTTGAAATAATACAAAGAAAAACTAGTTTATGAAGAGACATCATACTGTCAACGTTAAATCAGCATAGCCTTCAACGAATTACCAAATCATATTCTGTAGTAGTTGTAGGGCTTGTACAGCTTCTTGTTCACGCTGTTGTTGACGGCGAGAAAACAATTCAACTTGAATTTCATAAGCCTTCTTCAGTTCATTGTTTTCGGGGAAATCAAAAAACGAATTAAACAAATCAAAATACAACATAAAGGGCTTATTGCCTGGCGGTTGAGGAAAAATACAGAAATCTTCAGTACCGTGCCCCGTAGTAGAACAATTCATACATTTGTATTCTCTCAAATCTGCCATAACTTTTTCAGGGTGTTCAGAACACAATATATCTAGTAACAAGGTTTGCTGGGGACCAATAATGTAATCTAGCTCACTTACATATCTCAAAAGCAAGCGACGGATTGGATTCCAATGACGACAAAGTTCAAAAATTTTGCGATCAGTAATAATTTTCTCAGGGGATACATTAATAGTTTTCGACAGCATCTCCCTAAACTCAAGTACAGCAACGATAGCCTGCTTGCTTCGGTTTTCAAAATTTTTAAACTGGATGTTTTCCGTCCACAATTCTTTATCGTTCGTAAAATGTTCAAGGAACAAATTAGTAGCTTTCAAAGGAGAAATGCATGATTCTTCTTCAGAAGGAACCTGACACAGCTTTTCGGAAAGTATCCGCAAATTGTTGAACAACTGAGCTAGCTCATCTTTTGACGCCTAAAAAAATAATTTTAAATATTTTTCAAACATAATCTGTGTTGAGAGAAGAAAAAACAATTATGACCAATTCAATTCTGTTATTAATATGTTTTTTATGCAATGTCAAATAGGGAACTTTTAAAAAAACGCCAACGTACCTGACGGCGAAGACGATTAAAGATGCGAAGCACGAAATGCACTTCATGGGCCGCATAGTGAATAAAGTTATCATGGGACGATTTCTGTATCAATGTCTTCGAAGGGGGATGAACAAGTTTGAAACAATCAATACTAGGATACGCTTTGCAAAGCTGGTAGTACGAAGTGCAAGCTGATTGAGTAAATTTAGCTAACTCTAATACGTCAGCGATTCCGTTAATGAATATACTGTAATCCCTTTGCAGAGCAGTAACTTGACGTTCCGAATCGCAGAGGATCTTTAGGATTGCTGGATTTTCGAGTACCGATTTAAATTTCTGTGCAATAGCTTCTTGAAGCAGCATAGCTGATATAAGGAAGTCCCCTCTGTTCCACGTGGCAACTTGAATAAGTGTAGTGTATGCTGTGGGCAGCAAAATAATTCATATTAAAATAACTGTTTCACAATCGTAATTTAGAACAAGACTAAATTAGCTAGCTAACAGTTCAAATGTGAAACTTACGAATTACGGAATTGAATGAACATAACTTCACATGGAGGCAAAACTCATCCTGGGATTCCAAGAATTCAATAAGACTTTGCAAATCTTCTTCAGATTCAATCCATTTTGGGTTTGGGTAACAGCTTTCTCGTCTGTAGTTTCTTTCCCAAGCAGCGGGTTTCGATACGAACATAGTCTCTGTTGGTTCCCAGAACGGCCAATTTGGACGATTTAATTGAACAAGGCCAAAATTGAATTGACCTGAACGCAGAACCGACGGTTTACAATCTGATTGATTAGGAGAATCTCCAATTTCCGCCATTATAAGCAACTAAAATTGTACAATAAAAACCACGTATCAGATAATTTAATAAAACAGGTGAAGAACTAATTTGTGTTAAACAATTCAGACAAAAGTGTACATTATGCATTAAAAGATACACAAAAGTATTAATCGTAGTTAACTGAAACCAATGTATATCATGGTATGAATTAAATACAAGTAAACTCCATTTATATGAGCTAGTTCTATTTATATTTGTAATAATGCGTCTATAACCAATGAATACCCCATTTAATAACTTTAGAATTATACCTTTTAATTGATAAGGTAATTTATGTTGTGTAGTTGACAGTTGCTTGAATATATGTTTCAACACAAATCACGTATTAACTAGGTCAAACAATGTAAATGATTATATTTATGTAATTAATAATGATGAGCAGGCATGAAAGAATTAGATTTAAAAGTCAAAGCCGACTGTAAAATTAACTCCTCCCTCCTCCCCCACAAGACGGTGGTGTGTCTGCCCCTCCCTTATCCCCCACAAGACGGTCATGTTTCTGCCACTCCCTTCCTCCTCCTATACAAGACAGTGGTGTGTCTGCCCCTCCCTCCTCCCATACAAGACAGTGGTGTGTCTGCCCCTCCCTCCTCATAATAAATAACTTTGATGTTGCTTGATTGTCATTACAAGCTTTTTAGGTATAAACTTAAAGTAAATAACTAAAAGTAACTAGTTATTCATATACTAAATTGTCAGCAATTACTTGAACTAAACCAAACACGTAATAGATAGCAACTTGTGTTTTAATCAAATATTTGAAATACTACAGTATAAACTTTATTGGTAGCAGTTAACACCACTGGAGAAGTTTTTGAATGCGGAATGCAATGAAGCAAAATAAAGACTGCACAAAGTTGTCACAGAGCGTTTTAAAGTGACATATAATTCTGCATTTAATTTTGTTCTTTAAATATCATTATCACCTGTGTCTAGGTATTACATTTAAATAAAATAATCAGTTACTATGTATCCTTATTTTGAGCAATGTTACTACAAACAGAATTGATGATAATTGAACTAGTTCGAAGCAAGCTGAACAGTATTATCAAGCGTAAACTGCAGCATTATTATATACGCTGGATTATGTGTGTGAACGTAGGACTTATGTCGTTAACAACTTTAGAGACATTTATAAACATATTATATCAACAAAATAGATGATAATACAGACACTGATAATAATATTCATAACTAATTTGCAGATGGAATTACAGAAAAATATTAGTTCATAGAAACCCCTCAAGGTTGTTTATTAAATTCACAATATTTTCAAAATACCTAAATATAATTTACAAGATTGTTTTTAAATAATACATTTAAATTAAATAATGATTAAGTATGTGTATTTAATTTTTATTTGAAGAAATGCAGAAAATATTAAATAATTAAAACTAGTTTGCAATGTAGCAAAAAGTCCAATAATACCTTAACTGCAACAATTTTATATAAACTGCTTTTTGAGTTGAGAAGCTAAAGAATAAAGAATACTTAATAATTAAATTACATCAAAGAAGCATTAATTACTATAGAAACATCACATAATTTACGTAACTAAATATGAAACAATTAAACAGAGAGAAACTAGTTTATGAGGAACATCCTATCTTTCAAAACTATATCGATAATTCCTTCAGAGAGTTACCACTTAATATTTTCTAGCTGTTGCAAAGCTTCTAAAGCTTCTTGTTCACGTTTTTGTTGACGGAGACAAAATGATTCAAGTTGGATTTTGTAAGCCTTCTTCAGTTCATCATGTTCAGAAAAATAATGCATGAACGTCTTATCGCCTGGCGATTTTGGAAAAATACAGAGATTAGAATAACCGTGCCCAGTAGTGACACAATTACGACAAACGCTAGCTCGAAAATTTGCCATTACTGTCTCAGGGTGTTCAGAACGCAATAAATCAAGTAACAAGGCTTGTTCAGTATAACTAATGAACGGCATTGTTCTTACAAAATCTGTATTTAAGAGATTGGTTCGATGATACGAAATGCTAAATAATTTTCTGTCTGTCATTATTTCCTCGGGGATGACATTCATAACCTTGGAGAGCATCTGCCGGAATTCAAGTAGAGCGACGATGGTTTGCTTGTTTTGGTCTCTAAAATTTTGAAAGTTACAAGTGTTGGTCCACAATTGCCTGTGCTTTGTAAACTGAGCAACAAACTCAGCAGTAGCCGACAAAGGAGAAATGCAAGCGCTGTCTTCCGAAGGAATCTGACAGATTTTTTCAGAAAGTAGCCGGGAATTGTTGAAACATTGAGCTAGCTCTTCTCGTGGCGCCTACAAGTACACAAGTATAAGTATTATTAATTCAGAATCTATGTAAGGATAACAAATTTGACGACACCAAATCCAATTCTGTAACTTATATTGCTGCGTATAAAATGTCAAAAAGAAATTACAAAATGTTTTTTGAAGCTACCTCATGACGAAGTCGATTAAACTTGCGAAGTACAAAATGCACTTGATGAGTTGCAAAGTGAGTAAAGTCATCATGAGAAGATTTCAGTACCCACATCTCCAAAGGCGGATGAACTAGTTCCGCAAGATCAATACGACAGTACTCCTTACAAAGCTCAAAGTAAGTAATGCAAGCTGGTTTGGTAATTTGAGCCAACTCCAAGACGTCAGCGATTCCGTAAATGTATATACTGTAATCCCGCTGAAGATCAATAACTTGAGATTCTGAATCGCACATAACCTTAAGAATTGTCGGATTCTCAAGAACTGATTTTAATGTCCGTGCAATAGCGTCTCGAAGTGGCATGGCTGATATAAGAAAGTCTCCCCTGTCCCAAGTTGCAATTTGAATCAGCGTCGTGTATGCTGTAAACAATACAATAGTTTATATTGTTGGAACTCTTTACGGGCACAGTTGTAATAAACATTTATATTAGCTAGCTACTAGTTCGAGTTTTATACTTACGAATTAAGGCATTATATGAGCAAGATCGCAATTGGACGCAAAATTCATCCTGACTTTCCAATACATCGACAAGAGCTTGCAACTCTGCTTCTGTTTCAATCCATTTCGGGTTTGGGTGACAGCCCTCTCGTCTGTAATTTCGTTCCCAAGCAGATGGTTTAGATACAAACATCGTCTCATTTGGTTCCCAGGACGGCCGAGTTGGAAGACTTATTTTAACGAGGCCAAAATTAAATTGACCTGAACGTTCCACTGATTGTTTGAAATCATTCTGATGTGAAGGATGTGCAATTTCAGCCATTACAATCGACTAAAATCAAACAATAAAAACAACGTATAAGATACTTTAATAAAAGTGGTTACCAATTTACTTGTGTTACACAATTTGGATAAAAGTGTACACTATGCATTAAAGAATACCCAAAAGTTTTAGTCGTAGTTTCCTCAAACTAGAGTATATGATGTTATCAATTAAATAAAAGTAAACTCCATTTGTATGAACTAGTTCTATTTATAATAATGCGTATATAAACAGTGAATACCCCACTTAATGAATTAGATATTATACCTTTTAATTGACAGTGTAAGTTATTAAAAGTAAATATTTCCTTATATGTATTAGCCACAAACACTAAAACACTTAGTTATAAATGAGTAGTAAGACCAAATTCAACAGTTGACGCATACAGCAAAAAAGAACCGACTGACTCGCAACAGAAGCCAAGTTGATGGTTTTCCTTTTATTAAGTCCAACTAAAATGGCAGCATAGATATTATATTTGGGTTAATTTATTTATTGCAGTTGACGGTTGCTTGGTTATATTTGTCAACACGAATCACATATTAACTAGTTCCAACTATTGATTATGTAAATGATTTTATTTATTACATGTAAAGCAGGCATCAAAGAAATGAATGTAAAAATCAAAGCCGACTGTAGAACTGAACCAACTGACAGAAGACTGCGTTGATAGTTATTTAGTAGTTGAGGTCGCCCTAAAATTATGACACCAATATAAGTACATAACAAATGTACTTGCAGTTGACACTTGCTTAGTCATGTGTTTCGAAAACAGCAAAATATTAACTAGTTACAACTAAGTATATAATTCAATTCATAGAATGTAAATGTAGGAAAGGTATTAAAGAAAGAAATTTGAATGTTGAAGCTAACGGCAAGGCTGACTCAAGTGACTAGCTACTGCGCCTATGTTAAAAGTGTGTCACGTTTTAAGTTGAACTAGTATGACACTATAAATATTATTAGGTTAATTTAATTATTGCAGTTGACACTTGCTTAGTCATGTGTTTCGAAAACAGCAAAATATTAACTAGTTACAACTAAGTATATAATTCAATTCATAGAACGTAGGGAAGGTATTACAGAAAGAAATTTGAATGTTGAAGCTAACAGCAAGGCTGACTCAAGTGACTAGCTACTGTGTCTATGTTAAAAGTTTGTCATTTTTTAGGTCGAACTAATATGAGACCATAAATATTATTATGTTAATTTAATTATTGCAGTTGACGGTTGCTTTCTTATATGTTTTATCACCAATCACATAGTAACTAGTTCCAACTATTGATTATGTAAATGATTATATTTATTTAACGTAGAGCAGCCATCCAAGAATCAAATGTAAAAGTCACAGTCGACTGTAGAACTAAACTAACTATGCTTTTGTTGAAAGTATTTTACTTTTGTATGTCGAACTATAATTATCCAACTGATATGATTAGGTGAGTGTAATTACTGCAGATCAAGCCAAGGTAGTCACATAATCTAAAATCACTAATAAAGTAACTAAAGCATATGTCAATAAAATAGGAGCTGATATGCGTATTACTAAATAGTTAATTATTTAAAATTATTAATAAATGAAAAATGAAATATATAAAAGGTTGCAAACGATAATAGTCATTGAAACATACACTAATTTAATCGTGCAGTATAGTCGTTAATGACTTAGTATGAAAAATGATTTGGTTTATGATTCTGGAATTCTTTTAAATCAATGATTTATCATAACTGAAATAAAATTACAGTTGATAGCTGAATCAAAGTAGTAATACAGAAATAATGAAAGACAACCAACTTTTAAAATTCTCATATTTTAACAAATATTCTGTAACACATAAATGTTATAATTGTTTATTGTTGATAGCATAAATATGAACTACACATAATTTTATTCTTAGTACGATATATAGTATTATATTAGTATAGTATTATTATTATTATTTTTTGGCGTTCACAAAATCAAAAGTTCTAATTAGGTGAAAACATAATGATTCTATTAGACGATTTATACAATCATAAACTAAACTAGTTTACGCAGCTAGCCAATTTAAACTTTATTTAAATTACCAATGCAAACACGAACTGAAAGTTAATAAAAGCAACAAAATTAATTTTAAATTCCTGATATTAAGTTTTAACTTGAACGTAGCAAATCTCTTTTCTCTGCATTACACTTTGAACAATAAGACTATAGTACTATATTAAAGAAAATGATAACTATTGTTTTACATAATAAAGCATTACTAAATTAGTTCACAAAGCAATAAATTTTTATACCATAGAAATACATTATTAACTCAAGCAAAATTCGACTTAAATTGGAAATAATTTGATGACGTATATACAGTTTACACATTATTTGTTAATTAAACTAGTTTATAGTATAAACAAGCTTAATAAAAACTTACATTTTGATAACTAATTATGATTTACCAGACAAGGCTTTTTGTTTCTTCATAAGCTGCCGCAGCTTCTTCCTCAAGCTTTGCTTTACGAGCCAATGCTTTATCTCTACCTCTTTCCCAGTTCTTTTTTCTTTCTTCGTTTCCCGGTCGATTCATGTACTCTATAATATTTTCATTGTCAGGGGGTTTAGGGAAAATACAGAAAGCTGCGGGGCCATGTCCCCGGGTAAGGCAGTTATGGCATTCAAGATCACGCAACTTTTTCATAACTGCCTCCGGGGATTCAGATGCCAAAATTTCAGACAGTTTCTTTCGCTGTTTGTCAACCACGTAACCCAAATTCCCAATAGCGCTAGTAATCCTTTCTTCAGTAGGATTAGAAATAACGGAGAGCTCGTACAATTTCAGATCAGTTAAAATGAATTCGGGAGTAACATTTGTCACTTTTGACATCATCAGTCGCCATTCAATCAATGAAACTACATTTCTTCGTACCCTGTCGCTTTTGAACTCCGGATTACGATTTTCAAGGCTTTGTTTCCAGAATTCATCATTCTCATGCAAAATTCTAGTAAACTCAAACGTTGCTTTAGCCAGAGAAACAGGAGTAACTTTTTCGTGCGGACTGATAAACACTTGATCCGTAAGAGCTCGAGATTTATCAAAACATCGATCTAGTTCATTTTTTGCAGCCTGTAAATTACCAACAACTAAACGTTAAATTTATTTAAAATCAAAACAAAACGAAATACAACTTTCTAAATGCATACATAGGTCAATGGTAACTATAAATGAATCGTAAAAAAAAACTAACCTCACGGCGAAGTTTGTTGAATAATCTTAGGACAAAATGGACCTGATGTGTGGTATAGTGGATAATGCTGTCGTGTGATGCCTTTTCCACCAACGCCCATGGTGATGGATGAACTAGTTCTTGACATTCATTTGCAGAAAATTCATGGAAAACGGCTTTATATTTGAATACGCTCGGTTTTTTCATCTTAATTAATTCGCAAACGTCTGCTACGCCATAGATGTGAATATTGAAATCCCGTTGCATAGCCAGCCCTTGTGAGTAACAACAGCACATAACTTTGAGTATTTTCGGATTTTCTAAAATCGACTTAAAGTGTTTTTCGATTTCATCGCGCAGTGGCATAGCGCTTATCAAGAAATCCCCTCTTCTCCATGTTCCAATCTGAATGAGAGTAGTAAACGCTGTTGAAATCAAAATGTAGTTTCAGTTAAATTATTATACATATTTTTTAAGTGGTAGTTACTTTGAATAAATCTTAGCTAGCTATTTGTTTTAGTAAACTTACGAATAACTGCATTGTATTTCATTCGTCGTACATGAATACAAAATTCTTTTTCCATTTCAAGCCAGCCAATAAGAGTCTTTAGATCTTTAGCAGTTTCAATCCACCTCGGACTTGGATGACACCCAACTTCGCCGTATTCACTTTCCCACTGAACAGGTTTAGAAATAAACATATTACGATCTGGTGTCCAGGGCGGTCGATTTTGCGGAAAAAAATCAAGAATTCCATAATTAAGTTGAGCTGATCGCTGCACCGATGGTTTATAATCGAATTGATAAAACGAAACACCAGGCTCGGTCATTGCGAAAAACTAAACATGAAACATACAGAGAAAGGATTAATTACCTAATAAATCAATTTTAACAGGTGTAATAGAGCATCTAATTATATTTGCCTGCAATTTTTTTATATCAATTTAAATACTGAATTCCAACTGTATGAACTAGTTTGTTTAACATGCTTTTAAACTAAATATATAGTATTCAAATTTACAAACAAATAATACCTTTTAGGACGCTAGAAAGGATCTAAGAGCCACGGTATGCTCAGATTTAGTGTTTTACTTTTATTCAACAGCAGTAGATCTGTTAAATATTCAAAAGCATACATTGGTTATTACATAACAACTTTTAGTAACATCATTGTTATTGTACATTTTATATTGTAGTTGAAAAAACACTTTAGCTTCTCAGTTATGCAGTTGACGTAACTGAATAGCCTGAGTACACATGCGAAGTATTACATAAAAAAATTATCAAATTCCACACAAAGGTATTATTACACAATTATTAACTAGTTACATATTACTTACACTAGCGTAGAATATATATACTGACCTTATGGAACGCTTTCTCACTGCTTGCAAAACTGAATGAGCCCAACGATAAATCTTCCTTCAATCTTCTGAAAGCTACCGTGAACTGGTTCAAAGTGGAAGATGGACTGACTGAATTAAAGTACTTCACAGTTTTAAAGTTGTTGCTGACTGCCAGAATTAATTGTGTCTCTGATCACTCACAAACACTAGAGTATTATCTAGTTAAAAATTGGTAACTTATTGGATTTATACAACGCAGAGCAGGCATTGAAGGAATGTTTTTCACAGTTGACACCGACGGCAATGATGACTTGATTAACTACCAACAACCAACTGTGATAAGGTTAAATTTATTTCACTTGTGCAAGTCGAATTAATATTATAACACCAAAATGGTAGGGTCAATATAATTCATGCAGTTGACGCTGGTTGGTCATTTGAATTTGAATGTTGAGTGTTGAAGCAGACTGAAGAACTGAACAAACTGAATGGCAACTGCGTTAAAGTTCAAGGTTTTTTACTTTTGGTAGCCGAGCTACAATTATCCAACTAATTTGATTAGGCAATCGTATTAACTGAATTTGAAGTTGGGTTGAAGCTAGACATTGAAGTAGTGTTAATAATAAATAAGTAACGGAGAAAACTTGTGACTTGTAGAATGCAAAGAAGGCATCAATTTAAAGGATTTTTAAGTCAAATCTGACTGCAGAACTGAACTACAAACTCATTTACTGGCAACTGCGGTAAATTTTAAGATTTGTGTCTTTTGTAGGTCAAAGTAATATGACAACATAGATATAAGTTGTAAGTTAATTTAATTATTGCAGTTGATGCGTTTACAAACCACTCACATAGTAACTAGTTATTACTATGTTATAGATTAAAGTTACAGAATGTAGAGACGGCATCAAAGAATTGGATTTGGAAGTCAAAGATAAGTGTCAACTGTAGAACTAAACTAACTGGCTGGCACTAATCACAAATCAACTAATTTCAACTATGTAAATTTTAGACTTTACATAATGTTGAATGTAGTAATGTAGAGCAGGCATCTAAGAATTGGATTTGAAAGTCTCAGCCGACTGTCTGTATAACTGAACCAACTAACTGGCGACTGCGTTGAAATTGAAGGTTATTTACTGGTTTAGGGCACACTAAAATACAGTTAAAGCTTGGTTGGTCATAATTTTGAGAAACACCACAATATTAACTAGTTACTACTTTTAGTAAATGATTCAATTTAAAGAATGTAAAGAAGGTATCAAAGAAACAAATTTGAATGTTAAAGCTGACTGCAAGGCTGTCTAAGGTGGCTAGCTTCTGCGCCTATGTTAAAAGTTTTTTACTGTTTAAGTAGAAGTAATATCTTATATATGACAGCATAGATATTTTAAAGTTAATTTAATTATTGCAGTTGACGCTTGCTTGATAATATGTTTTTACACTTATCACATATCAACTACTTTAAACTACGTGAATTAAAACTTTTATAAAATCTAGAAACAGGAAGTGAATTCAAAAGCGGAAGCCGACAGTAGGACTACAACAACTGAATGGTAATTATGCTTAGGTTGAAATGTTTTTATTTGTGTATGCAAAACTATAATTATTCAACTGATATGATTAGGTAGATGAATTTATTGCAGATCAGGTTAGGGTAGTGATAGTATCCTAAATCAATAATGAAGTAACTAGTTAAACAGTGGTGACTACTTGAAGTTGAAGATCAATGTTTTAAATGCAATACTTAACGTGCATTAAACAACTCGTAGTATCATTAATAATATGATCAAATTTGGGCCCGGGTTTGATCGTTCTTCATGGTGGGTAGGGGTCTAAACGCTGAGCTGGAAGTTCGAGTCTATGGGCTTGAACTAACGGAGCAGCCAAGTGAACACCCGCAGTCGCCCTAGCACAGGCTGTCCTTCTGTGTTCCTGCGGGTACCAGCAGGCGGAGGTCATAATTTTTGTAATATTTTATTCTCAATGTTGTATTTTTTAATGATATTTTTCGAATTAAATGGCTTTTAGAAGCAGCAAACACTAACTTTTTTGATTTTGAAAACGACCATTAAAATGTAAGTAAGAATATAAAATGTTCATTAAATTTGCGAGCACAGTTTGTAAAGCCACTCGTGTAAAAAAAATTTTTTAAATCAAAACATTTTCCCCCGCTGAGTGTTTCCACCCAACCCACATGAGGACCGACTGCACCCACGGATCAAGCATGAGCCTACTCGATCGCTGGCCACAGCCAAATGCCTACTAGAAGGACTTTATATGCCTCGCAACCACCGCGGCTGCAGGCAAACGACTGAGATTTTTAAAGAGCTTTTATAGACAGCTGAGTAGTAATATCTTATATGACAGCATAGATATTTTAAGGTTAATTTAATTATTGCAGTTGACACTTGCTTGATAATATGTTTTAACACATCACCTATCATCTAGTTTAAACTACGTGAATTTAAACTTATATAAAATCTAGAAACAGGTAGTGAATTCAAAAGCGGAAGCCGACAGTAGAACTGAAACAACTGAATGTTAACTATGCTTAGGTTGCAATGTTTTCATTTTTGTATGCAAAGCTATAATTATTCAACTGATATGATTAGGTTAATGAATTTATTGCAGATCAGGTTAGGGTAGTGATATAATTTTAAATCAATAATGAAGTAACTAGTTAAACGTGGTGACTACTTGAAGTGCAAGAGCAATGTTTTAAATGCAGTGCCTTACGTGCATTAAACAACTCGTAGTATCTTTAATAATATGGATATAGGAATTAATCTTCTAAAGCAAAAACATAAATTTTATTATGGCTTATAAAGCCTTTATTTAGTTACTGCATAAAATGGATTAAAAAAAATTAATTATTAAAAATAGTTTATCTTTATGTACAACGCAAAATAAAAATTATGAGTAAATTGTAAGTTTCAAAATAACGTATATCCGTAAGAGGAAAAAACATTGCAGAATAAATCAGTGAAAATTGCAGTCACGCTATATTAAAAGCGTATCATTTTAAAATTGTCAATAAATAATATAAAAACTTGTAAAAAACGAATACATTAGCTGTTGGGTGCATCGTTATAATGTTTTTAAGTGCTAGCAAGTGTTATAAAAACAAAAATAAATAATTAAATATAATACAAAAATTACAATCAGAGCATGTTTTGTAGTTGCAATATTAAATTAAGGACACTATTGTTTTTTGTTGAGCAGGGTCTATTGAGGCAGCATTAGTTTCTGAAACGGAGACAGTTGCTTCGAATGTGATTCGGCTGAGAGACGTTACTTCTAAATCGAATAGGGCGTAAGGAACTTCGGTTTAGTGTGAAAAAATGGGATTTTTGATGCTTGATGATGGTACGCAGTATTGAGCTTGTAAACGAACACCCTGGAAAACTGCACTGACCTAGATGACATACATTTAAATGTAAAGAATGTACTAGTACAATAAATTGTTTTATTAACTTCTGGTGTTGTACACAAATGACTATGTTTGAGTAATCAAAATTAAAAAATATATGCTTACGTTCTGAACGGAAAGTAGAGTTGAAACGGTGTGTATTTGAAACTGGTACAGGTTCAAGTGGTCCTGGAGTGTGTGAGGGTGGAACTGATCCTGTCATATCTGTCATAGTGCCAATTGATGTTGCTGCAACGTGGGTGTTTGGTAAATTCATAATCCTCACTTCCAGTGATTTAAATGCGGTGATAGCTACAGACTGATTCACTAGAAAAAAAAATGATTTTAATTTTTTGCAAACAGTACAAACGAAACACTTTGATAAAAACAAACGTGTTACCATTTGAAATTAATTATACCTGGCACAATATAAATATGAGGAAAGGTTGTAGATAAAATTTGCAGCTCAATTGGGTTACTACGAATGGGAATTTTATAATTCGGCGCAACAGCCACAATTTTATTTTTGAAAGTTAAATTAATTGATGGTTTCTTATTTTTATGACACAAACACTCGCACTTCTTGGCCATTTTTCTGACGTTGAAAACTTTGAGTTAAAATATAGAAAATATCAATTTGCAAAGTATTTGAGTTTAAAGTAATCCTAGAACTAGTTCTTACAAGTTGCAACTAGACATAATGATTTTAAAAAAGAGTAGTCACACCTTAATAACTGACAATATGGACTGAAGACTTACAACAGATGCAACACTGAATAGGTTAGAGGTAGTGACTTTAGAACTAGTTTTGAAAAGCTAAAATTTAAATAATGGTTTGCTGAAGAGAGTGGTAACAGGAGCATAGTTGATGGTGGTCGATAATGTATTATACTGTATTGACTTAAAAAGAAATAGAGCATTATACTTAGGGAGCTATCTAAGAGATCGGTCACATGATTTTAATGCTCATAAGAATTAACTTTTTGTACATTTTGACTTTGCTATTTACATTTTGTAGACTCATACCATGTGCTTGTATAATGAAACCAAGTACAATAATTATTAGGTTTTTCAGTGCCATCACAGTTTGAGGTCAGAAGATGTAAACTGTAAACTACGTAAAACTAGTTTTAAAATATTAAAAGTCACTAAGAAGTATGTAAGATTGCTTAATTTATTATATTATGTTTAAAGACGAGCCTTGGAAAATTGCTAAAGTATATGCCAATAAAATAGGAGCTGATATGCGTATTACTAAATAACAAATTATGTAAAATTATTATTAAATGAAAAATGAAATATATAAAACGTTGCAAACGATAGTAGACAAACAAGAAACTCCTAAACTCGTTTAAAACGATGCTGTATCATAACTTAGCCTAATGATACATAAACAAACTAAAATTATAGTTAGTTACTGAATTAAAGTAGTCTTTAGTAATAATATCAAACATTTACCTTTCAAAAGTTGTATAGGTCAGTAAATATTCTAAAAAAGTTACAACTGCGTAAATAAATTTAATAATACTTTATTGTTGATAGCAGAACTATGTAAAATATACTTTAAACTGCAATTATTAACTTGTAAATGTTATACCCTTAGTACGATATATAGTATTATATAAGTATAGTCATTAATATTTTTTGGCTTTTACAAAATCAAAAGTTGTAATTAGAAGAAAACAGTATCAGATCATTAGTACGATTCACACAATATTCATTAATTAAACTAGTTCACACAGATAGCCAATTTAAACTAGATTTAAATCACTTATACAAACACAAACTGAAAGTAAATAAAATAGACAAAAATAATTGTAAGTTTACAATAATAATTATTAACTTAAACGTATAGAATCCTTTTCGTGTGACATTGTACCACACTTTTAATAATGCTTCTTCAGAGCAAGATTACAAAAAATGATTAATATTGCTGCATATGTACATAATAAACAATTCTTGAACTAGTTCACAAAACAACATACTGTACAACTAGATTGATAACTTGAGCAAAATTTCATAAAGTGGAAATAAGTTGATGGCATTTATTCGATTATTAACTTATAAATGTTTTATCAACTAATGTAAGATATATAGTATTATAAATTTAGGGTATTATTATTATTGTTTTGGCTTTTTCAACATTGAAAGACCCTATTAAGTGAACTAATTATAAAACTATTTGTATAATTCACACAATATTTAATAATTAATCGATATACACAGATAGCCACTCAAGTCAAACCAATACAATACAATACTAATACAAAATCCAACTAAAAGTAAATAATAGCAATAAAAGTAATTCAAATTTATATTATCAAGTAACAACTTGGGCGTAGTGAAACTGATGATTTTCAATTCTGGAGTACCACATTACAGACATTAATTACTACTGTATGTGTATATGTACACAATAACAATCTCCTAAACTAGTTCACAAAACGAAAAAATTTTTACATTAGAAATACATTATCAACTTAAGCAAAATCAACACGAAGTGGAAATTATTTGTTGATATATATACAGTTCACACTTTATTCGTTAATTAAACTAGTTTATAGAATTAACAAGCTTAGGTAGAACTTACATTTTGATTACTAATCAGGATTTACCAGACAAGGCCTTTTATTTCTTGATGAGCTGCCGCAGCTTCCTCCTCAAACTTTGCTTTACGAGCCAAAGCGAAATCTCTACCTCTTTCCCAGTTCTTTTTTCTTTCTTCGTTTCCTGGTCGATTCATGTACTCTATAATAGTTTCGTAGTTAGGGGGTTTAGGAAAAATGCAAAAAATTACTGGTCCGTGTCCCTGAGTTAAGCAGTTGTGGCATTCGAGATCACGCAACTTTTTCATAACTGCCTCTGGGGATTCAGATGCCAAAATTTCAGACAGTTTCTTTCGCTGTTTGTCAACTACGTAGCCCAAATTCCCTATAGCGCTAGTAATCCTTTCTTCAGTAGGATTAGGAAGAACGGAGAGCTCAAACAATTTCAGATCATTCATAATGAATTGAGGAGTGAGATTTGTCACTTTGGACATCATCATTCTCCATTCAATTAATGAAACTACATTTCTTCGTTCCCTGGGGCTTATGAACTTTGGATTGCGATTTTCAAGTGTTTCTTTCCACAGTTGAGCATTCATTCTCAACGTCCTAAGAAAATCAGTTGATGCTAGGGCCAGAGAAAGAGGAGTTACTTTCGCGTGCTCACTAATAAACGCGTCATCCGAAAGAACACGAGAATTGTCAAAACAATAATCTAGTTCTTTTTTTGTAGCCTGTGAATTCACAACAACTAAGAGTTAAATTTATATCAAATCAAAACAGAAATAAATACAAGTTAAGGAGTACATACAACGGTCAATAATAACTAAAAAGGAATCAAAACAAAAGGCTAACCTCACGACGAAGCTTGTTGAAAAGTCTTAAGACAAAATGGACCTGATGCGCGGTATAGTGGATATAATCGTCGTGTGATACCTTTTCTACCAACGCCCATGGTGATGGATGAACTAGTTCTTGACATTCATTTGCAGAGAATTCGATGCAAACAGCTTTGTATTTGCGTACGCTCGGATTTTTCATCTTAATTAATTCGCAAACGTCTGCTACGCCATGGATGTAAATATTGAAATCGCGTTGTATAGCCAGCACTTGTGAATAACAATTGCACATGATTTTAAGTATTTTCGGGTTTTCTAAGATCGACTTGAAGCGCTTTTCAATTTCATCACGCAGGTTCATAGCCGTTATCAAGAAATCACCTCTTCTCCAAGTACCAATCTGAAGAAGAGTAGTGAACGCTGTTGAAATCAAAAAATCAAAAATATTGTTTCAGTCGAGTTTTTATATTTATTTTTCAAATGTTATTTATTTGGATAAATCTTAGCTAGCTATTTTTCTAGTGAACTTACGAACAACTGCATTGTATTTCATTCGTCGTACATGAATTGAAAATTCTTGTTCCCCTTTAAGCCAGCCAATAAAAGTTTTTAAATCATCAGCAGTTTCAATCCATCTCGGACTTGGATGACATCCAACTTGGCCGTATTCGCTTTCCCACTGGACAGGTTTGGAAATAAACATAACAGGATCTGGTGTCCAGGGCTCGCGATTTTGCGGGTAGAAATGAACAATACCATAATTAATTTGAGCTGATCGCTGCACCGATGGCTTATAATCGAATTGATAAAACGAAACAACAGGCTCCGTCATTGCAAAAAACTATAAACTGAAACAAATAAAAAAGCTTTTAATGCCTGATAACTTGGTTGTTTACATCGAAGATGAAACTATATACACCTGCAATTTTCTCAAATGAATGTGAATACTGATTGATCATTGTAGGAACTAGTTCATTATACAAGCAGTTTAAGTAAATATAATATTTCAATTCATTACTACATAGTACCTTTTAGGACGCTAGAAAGGATCTAAGAGCCACGGTATGCTCAGATTTAGTGTTTTACTTTTATTCAACAGCAGTAGATCTGTTAAATATTCAAAAGCATACATTGGTTATTACATAACAACTTTTAGTAACATCATTGTTATTGTACATTTTATATTGTAGTTGAAAAAACACTTTAGCTTCTCAGTTATGCAGTTGACGTAACTGAATAGCCTGAGTACACATGCGAAGTATTACATAAAAAAATTATCAAATTCCACACAAAGGTATTATAACGCAATTATTAACTAGTTACAAATTACTTATACTAGCGTCTAATATTTTAGCTGACCTTATTGGAATCTTTTTCTGCGGTTGCAAAACTAAACGAGACCAATGATAAATCTTTCTTTAATTTTCTGAAAGCTACTTTTGAAGCAAACTAGTTCAAAGCGGAAGAGCGACTGACTTACTGAAAATAGTTCACTGCTCTAAAGTTTCTGCTGACTGCCAGAATAAAACCAGAGTCCTTTATTACAGGTAACTAAAAATAAAACAAGTAAAAAAGGATTTTAGTATCTAATACAATAATTTTAACAGGTTCATATAGAACATTAAACTATGTACGCTTGAAATTTTCCAAAGCCAATTTAAAAACTGACTTCCCACCCAATAAACTAGTTTGTTTTACAACGTCTTAAACTAAACACATTCAGTATTTCATTTTATTACCTATTATTACCTTTTAAGACGCAAAAAAGACTCTTAGAGCCAAGTTGAAGTTATGACCAGAAACAGTATCCTACTTTCAGTGAAAATTAATAGATCTGTAAAATATCAAAATAATTCAATTATTATTATTAACTGTTTTTGTAACTATGCGTTCAACGTGCATTTTATTTTGTAGCTCCATCAACACTATGTTTTAGTTTAAACAGCTGAGGTAATTGAACAACCTATGTACGCATGCAAGATACTACATAAAAACATTTTAAGATTCGACACAAACGGAATTAGAATGCAATTATTAACTAGTTACAATTTACTTACACTTGCGTGAAATATATTTACTGACCTTATTGAATGCTTTCTCATTAGTTGCACAAACAAATACGACTAACTTCAGATCCTTCTTTGATCGTTAGCAAGCTATTGTTGAATTAGGCTACGTCTAAGTAGAAGATCGACTGGCTGAGTAAAAATAATACACTGCTCAAAAGTTGCTGCTGACTGCCAGTATGAATTTTGCTTCTGATCACCAAGAAACTCTAAAGTTCTAACTATTTAAAAGTGGGTAACTTATTGGATTTATACAACGCTGAGCAGGAATCGAAGGAATGATTTTTAAAGTTGACACTTACAGCAATAGTTATCTGAATAACTAGCAACCTTGAAAAGATTAAATGTATTTCACTTCTGTAGGTCAAACTAAAATTATAACTCCAAAACCGTGTCACACAAAACCGTGGTCATATGTTTTAAAAACAATCAAGTTGTAGTTAGTTGGAACTTTGCATGAATTTATGTATAGAATGCAAGGCAGGCATTAATAATACGAAAAAGTAGCTGACTGCTAACTTCACTAACTGACTGGCATCTGCTTTAAAGTTCAAGGATTTTCACTTTTGTAAGCCGAACTATAATTATCTAAATGATATTAGGTAACTGAATACGAAATTGAATTGGTTAGGTTTTTCAAACAGACTGAAAAAGTAACTAGTTATAGTTTGTAGAAGCAGACTTGTGGTAGAGTGCAAAGAAGGCATCAATTAAAATGATTTGGAAGTCAAAGCCGATTGCAGAACTGAACTACAAACTAACTCACTAGCAACTGCGTTAAAGTTGAAGGTCTACTACTTTTGTAAGTCGAAATAATATGACAACATAGATGTGAATAAGTTAATTTAATTATTGGAGTTGATGCGTTCAGAAATCACGCACATAGTAACTAGTTATAACTATGTTACAGATTAAATTTATAGAATGCAAAGAAGGCGTCGAAGAAATGGATTTCAATCCGCCAACTGCAGGATTGAACCAATTGGCTGTTAAAGTTAAAACTTTTCACTTTTGTATGCCTAACTATAAATATTCAGCTAGTGTGATTAGGTAACTGTAGTTATTATAGCAGAAACAACACTTCAATAATAAGTAGTTAAAAATATTTAAATCAGCAGACTTGTTAAATACGGACTAGGCTTTAAAGCGAAAAGCCTGTAGGATTTACTACGGATTTGAATTTTGGGGCCGATCGTCCGTGATTAAGATTTATGGCGTCGTAGAAAATGTGGCATGATAGGACAGGCATTTCAAATACAGACAGCAAAAACCCTAGGGGAGGAAAAAAACTTTACTGATACGA
>JAQFZE010000705.1:0-23165 GCA_034695245.1 Dicyrtomina saundersi | reverse complement strand
CGTCCACGTCCTTTTTGGAGAATGAAAATAGTTTTTAAAACCCATAGCTGATTCTTTTCTCATGCTCTTAAACGAAGCAATTTTTGATACGAGTTCAAGTAGCGTATACCTGGTTTGTGCTCTTCAACGATTAAATTCTTTTAACGAGCTTTACTATCTACTTTACTTCAAAATATATACATACGTAAATAAATCGGTGTGTACCATTAGAGCAAACGATAGCTTCCCCACACCTACTTTTACCTATACTATCGGAAATTATTTCTTGCAGTTTAAAAAAAGGTAGGCTCCAAACTGAACCTTAATTCATACTCCATTCCCTTACAATATGACAAACGTAAGTACTCTATATTTTGCTACTTTATTTTACAATTTAGTCAACTAAAAAATGTATGCAACGAATTAAGCTTGAGTATTGAATTCCATGTCTCTGCTAAAGTTTTCCTTTCCTAGCTCGATTCAGGAAGTTGCTTCCTTGATTAATTTGGTCCGAATACCTGATGCCGCAGGGTACGCTACGCTACGGTTACTTTTGGAAATAAATATAACAATTTTATTATGAATACAATTTTATTATTAAAATCAGAATACCAAACTGTTGTGGGAAATGACTTTCTTTGAGGAGTGGGAATGTCTTGATACTCACACACATACATACCCCCACCCTCACACACCAAAACCGAACAGCATGTTCAGGTAAAAAGTTTTTCGATAGACTATCGGGTAAAATAAACTAAAAAACTATACATTGTAGTATATAGCAAAAGTGTTCGTTGTAAATATATTTAATACACGTGAGGTCAGTTAATTCGATAGAATGAGCAAACTCGTTTGCTAAACTACTTTGACCGATTTGTGCCTACTTAGCTAGTATAGAGAGTGAATTTGGTGATTATGATTTGTATTTGATGGGAATAATGGTACCAGAATACAGGGGATCGAGGATACGCTGAGGATTAATACGAGGAGATTTTGATTGAGTGAGTACATAAGAGTGGAAGGAGGTGGATGAGGCGGGCAATGTTCTGCGACGCTCTCTGGAAGATCAATCGGAAGGCATTTGATGAAACTCGAAAATTTTGTTGTTTGGTTGGGGTTGAGTGTGTCTATGTGTCTGTCTACAGAAGATCGGCTGTCGCCGCAGAAACTTAGAAACTTCTCTCTCTCTACGATTTGCCTTTACAATTTTTAGTTTAGGTCTCCTCATCAGTCTGTTTCTGTTAGTTAGTATGTTTGAACATTGGATGTTGTTGTGAAGCCTGCTGCTCCTGAGGACCTTAAAAACTACACAAAGGCTACAAACTTAAAGTACATCATCATACATAGATTTCTGTGGTGGGGTGGATTATTTTGCTTGGTTCCGTTGTAGGTTCATCTCATCTCATCTCGCTCTCTCTCTTTCTTGCCCTCGACTCACACAGTACAGTGTTACAGTGGTGTCTGCTGTATTCTGTATAGTACTCTTCTGTTGCTGGTTCTGGTGGCTGCTGACTGTCGGCTCAAGAGCAACATTGAACATCATCATCATTTCATCGAAACGAAAGACTAAGAGGGACTCATTGGACAGACCTAGCTAGTGAATTGAAGTTCTAAAGGGTCAGTCAGTGAGTAAAGTGGTTTCGAAAATGGCTGCGAGTGACGATGAGCCCATGCACCTTTATGAAGTTTTTCAAAATTGTTTCAACAAAATAGCTAATAAACAACCAGGTAAGTTTTTTCCGTAAAATTTATATTATTTTGGCTTTTCAAAAATCTAATTCGTAATCAGTGCGATGAAGGAAGGAATCGGATGTCCGATCTCACGGCAATCTTCATAACAGACTGTCAGTCATCAGTGGTTGTTGTTGTTGTTTTGTCGTTTATTACTCACAGTATGAATTGATGTTGTTGATACTTTGATAATGGACTTAACTTCGTGTTGCTTCTTCTTTCATTCCTGATTTTATTCTTCAATAACATCTACCCAACAAATAATTTTAGATGTTGAAAGTGGATTGTGATTCAGGATTTTAAAGAAAAGAGAAATCCTATAAAGTAATATCTACAATTTTCAACTGTGTGTGACCGTGATTATGACCGACTAAGCAACTAGGATTATAATCGGTTTCGTCTTTGAATTTATGCAAGAACTTCAAATTTGAACTTCAAGCAATTCCATTCGTTCCGCGTGCTTGAATTAAAATCCGTAAATAGTACACATACGTACGCTGAACATTTTTTAGTTTCTTGTGAAGTATTATGTTTTTTGAATATCTGAATTATGTGATATCTGGAACGTGTTGAAACTTTTAAGTTGTCGGAATTAAACAAAGAACCAAAATGCAATCAGTTTATTGTGCCCAATATTTACAATGTCCAGGAATCCAGTAATAACGGATAAATTGTTTTGTTCTTAACTACGCTATTAGGTTACCTGTTTTTTATTTGATTTTTTGGCAAGTGTAAAGTTCCTTCGGTAATTACGATTAATCGTAGGCATCAAATTCTAACGGCTCGGCTGGTTTAGATTTTATTCTAAAACCCATTCTGCCAACAGTTTTAATGGATAAATTGCAAATAATACGGTGTTCAAATATTTGTTTAAAAGTGGTGTGCCATAGACTGTCTGTCTGTAGAGCTCAACTTGTTACTTGTATTTGAGCTGTGAATTCTGTGCTTCACTGGTGCTGAATATTTTAATATTTAGATCCAGTCGCTTCCAGTGAACAACATTTTTACGTGATTGATAAAAACCAGACTGAAAGCAAGAATTAATGGAAATGTGGGTCCATTAAATTGTTCAAAGTCAAGTATCAGCGATTAGAAATGGTTAAAATTTTAGAACGTTGGAGTGCAAAATGTGAACAAACTATCGATATTGTCAGCAAAGAAATAATTGTACTTCCAGAGTACCGATACTGATTGTTATGAAGATTGCCGGAATGCTAACAGTATTCAGGGTTTTTCGGAAATGCAGTAGAAACTAAACTTTTCCAAATAACTCACAAGCTATATTAAATTAGTAATGTATCGTTTGTTAATTGCGAAGCCTGTTACTTATTGACACATTCTGCAGTCTTTGAAAAATTTTAGTATCAAAGCTAATAACTATTAATTTCCATTTATTATTAAATGCAGACTTTCTAACCAAACAAAAGAACAAACAAAAAGTCATAAGTGATCATACAATATCGATGAGACTGTTGAGTCTCATTCGTAGGACTGTGAATCAAAGATAGCCCAACAAAAACCGTCTACATGTATGCAGAGTTTAATATTAAAATGATCAGTGTATTTGGTATTGATTTAAGATTATTTTGCACCTAGACGAATTTTAGAATGACAGAGTATATTTTGAATATTAAATTTTAGTGAAAAGTTTCATAATTTAATTTTAAATTGTAATAATTATTACATTTATAATAAAACATATAACCTAAAACATGTATATCACAAATTTTGGAAACATACAATGTTGGAGGACAGTGTCAAGTTTATTTTAATAACGTTGTCTTTCTTTCTCGTATCTCGATATGTTAGTGTAACATTCCAAAAATATAATCTGCCATTCACGAACAGTTTTTGGCTTTAAAAGTTGATGCCACCAGTAAAGGGAACAATAATTGAGTAACTCTTATTTTACCCATTTTATAATTAAACTGTACCGAGATGCTTTTGTATTAAATTTTAACTGATTTATACGAATGTTTGCGGTTTTGAATTGTTTTTTAAATACCAGGATGTTTTTGTTATGATTGTTCACAGCAGGGTAGTAACTAGTACCAATGATTTATTGACACTTAATCCGATGATTAGATTATTATTATTATATTACGTTAAAAATGAAAGCGTAGCATTAATTAATCCAATGTTACTTTACAATGCATTTTTGGTGGAACGTGTGACGTTTATTCCAATAATTAGGCAAAAATTAGTGTAGCGGCAACTGTAAATACACTGAATATAATAATTACCTACCAGGCTAATTAGTTTTAAATATATTTATAGTGCGGCACTCGGAATTGTAATAGGAATTTTAATTTTGGAGTACCTGCATTGATATTTTAGCATGCACCTAAATAGGTATGTAGTATACCAATACTCGTAGGTTCAGCCAATGTGCCGAACAATTTGCTACCGACAAGTAGTAATCTATCTCGATTTTCGGGGTTACTTCATAAACTTTAATTAATTATTTAGTGGACAAGTCGCCATATCAATCCCAGTACACTGGTGTGGACAACAATGGTATGGTCTCTTATCCTACCAATTATCCCGTGGAAGAGACCTTCAGTCCCGATTCGCCTTTTTTCCATTTCGGTGCACCCCGAAGATTAGTCGGACCCCCACAAGTACCAGGAAATGTGAAGCGGAAAAAAGAGGTGACTTTTTAAATTCTACTTAATATAAGATTAATACTAACTTAAATGGTCATCCAGATTGTGTGTGACGTTTGGCACTCAACAGATTCATTAATTATTTGGAACTGAAAAAAGATTTAAAATATGAAATACATTTGAGTTACTCGTACAATTCCGACGACACTCTACATTTATAGAGAGATGTATTTTATCGTAAATCATCTTTGTGCTTTTCTTACTATGTTAGCCAAAAATACGTGCCGTTAAACCCAAACGGAGTTCACAGGGCACTAATTTTTCGTAGCGTTTTTTGTATCATATTCTCTGGACTCTTTTAGGGACCCCGGGCTCTATTTGAATATTTATGGTACATAATATATTTTAGAAATACAATACAAGTACAATGATTACTACGTAAATAATACAATTTACAATTTTTGTTGTTCGGTGTCCAGCATATTTTGTAGCGATTCTCCGAAACCCATGCTTTCTTATTATTTTTAATGTGAATTCCGGAGAAAAGTATTGTTCTGCCTTTGCAATGTATTTGTGGTATATATAGAAAGGAACAAAACAGGCAATTACGCACTAACAATAAGTAAAATTCTTGCTGAATTTGAATGACACTCTACAGTCAGTACTTATCCCCCAAAGAAAGAGTTCATACAACTTACAATTGATTTTATTTTTCGTAGCGGAACTATTTGCACTAATATTGCTTCTATGATTTTTTTATTATATATTTTGTTTTATGTAAATGTGTATAGGATCACGTATGCTTCTGTATTAAGGTAGGCAGGTTTAATTTTGTGCTTAAGAGTAGACTTAAAATAGAAATACATTTTTCTATTCTATCAAGCACAATGGCATTCTCAAATTATTCCTCAGAGTTGTTGACACTTTTTGACTTCTACGTATCTTCATGTACAAAGGGAACAATGACAAAAGTTCCCCAGACATCTTCTTCGGCTCTAAATAGATATAAGAGTGACTAAAAATGATCGAGCATGACAAGGCATTGGTAAATGAGGGTGTAAATAGTAAACTTGTCAATTTCTCATCTCATCACCATGTAAATGGGAAACACTAACTTATTGCTTAGGTATGAGCACAATTCAATTTATCTTTCTTACTCCATATCACGTCCGTCTAGGAAACGTCTACAGTCTACGTTAAATCTTGAGTTTATTCTAAAAATTGTACGTGTCTAATAATAAATGCAAGTTAGCGCATTCTCACATGTCATTGAGAGAAAGTAATTAATTAATGACGAGTCTACTGTCTGAATGACAATATTACTATCGGTATTACCCGCATTTCTGGAATATTCTTACCTTGTATCTTACCATGAATAATTTATTATATTCTGTATAATATTGGTATTAGTATATACCTATACTGGCATACATATTCTACTTTTTGCATTCAAATTCTGAAAGACTTTTCTCTTATTGATGTATGCGATAATTATAATGTAAAATCACCAATTAATTTTCTGAAGGATTTTAGCCTTTTTGTGTAGGGAAGTCAGCCTCTTTAGTCAGTATAACTAGGTTCCCAGAATATCGGTTTACATACTGATCCTTGTAATTACCTGCAGAATGAAACTTTGTTATAACTTCGCGGCACTGTTAAGATTGATAATGAATTTTTACATTTCGCTTGAGGTAATATTTAGTGTTGGCGTTAGCTCACTAAGCTAGGTGGCTATATCTAATAGTTATTTTATTGGTTTGAGAGTCAGTTATTTGATTTTTATTCTTAGTCCTTATTCTCCTCATTTTGTTTTGCAGGGGATGGAGTCTAGCCTTGATCCTGGTGAAGGACAACAAAATTGGGTAAGTTACAATTTCCAGCAACAGTTTTCAGCAGTGATTGTGTTTGCTTCTTGTAGACAATATTATTGCAGAATAGTTTAAGCTAAAAACGCAAACTTGCTTACAAATTTTTACAAATTGGTGCGCAGCTATCAATCACCCGCGATGGTGATTCCAGCTTATTAAGGTTCATTAGTCACCTAATATTAAGTTCGCATAATTATATCATATGAATTCATCAAGTGTAATCAATGAAGCATAAAACTAAGCGTAAGTTTGTATTATTGATAATTGCAAACTTTTATTCGCTCGGAGGGTTCATTCCTTTGTTCGTTCCATTTCAGAAATCTGTCTATATTTTATTTGCTATCAATGCAATCGAAAATCCTTAAAGACATACTGTATTACGTTTGATATGGGACTTGAAAACCCTCCAAGTGTACCTCAGTGTATACGAAGAAATACCAGTATTTCATACAATGTGCGAGTAGGATTTACGAGGGGACTGGTTATCAAAAACTGAGAGAAGCGTTTGCCTCTGCAGCCTCTACTACACGCTCTCTCTACAAAGAACTGTTTATGGGTGGGCAGTTAGCTGCATGAGTCACTTCCACTTCTTTCTGCATACCGGTTTGGGCCGGGGGAACGTAATGCAGAATGCAGACAAAGTTGTTGGTTATAAAGTCATTGTGAAATGAAATCTACAATCTACCGGTGCTATATATTATTTAGAAAAGGTGCAAAAAATTTAATTACTCTTGCTCTTGCCGTAAGAGTTTCTGTTGTAGACTATAGACATCATACTCTGCAAGCTACAACAGTGTCATTATACATTAAGGACTTGGGTACTGTACTCCAGTCCAATTCGTTCAAAGTACAAAAGTATGTTGCCTCATGCAGTTGTATTACTTAAGTCTGCACTGTTCGCCCACGCCACTTACTCAAAGCAAGTTTGTATTAAAATTCTAATTCTCATTTACATACTTGCCTAAAGTTAAATTCAAATTCACCGCTTCGTTAGATAAGATATGTGATCATGTTTAAATTTCAGTTTCACATTTTGTACCTTGCAGATAATTGCTCTGCAGTATTAAAAAAAACTTAATGCTAGATTGCAGACTTTTAAATAATATCATATGCATGGTACTGTGTCCTTTATGATTGTCTCTGTTTCAGCTCTTTCTCATGCAAGTATTATATTATATATACTTTTGTCTCCAATTAATTCTAAATTTTATCTACTGTTCCTGTGACTTTACATATTATTACTATGCAACCTATATTCAGCGCACCTGCTACATTGAACAACATCAATTATTCCACACATGCATACATCCCTACGTTGTCTCTGACCTCGAATCCTGGTATACATATATAATTATGTGTGTAAGATATCTTTTACCTATACATTAGACGTTATTGGATTTGGTTGTTGGGATTATTGAGAAGAGCACATGGAGGATAGAATTGTCAAAAAACTGTTACTGCTTAAAATAACATGGGTGTTAAATGGGATGGGAATTGGAATTGTGTATGGAAAATCAATGCCAAATTTTTTTCTTCTTCCTGGCAGTATTATCAAAGACAGCGCGACAGTTAGGAGTCAAAGATGCCACTTTTACTTTTAGATATGGGGGAGCGTGCAGGCGGTAGACGCGTAGAAAAAAGCATGTGCAATGATATCTTTCATAATAGAAGAGAAGAACGACAACGAAAACGATCGTGGGGTAAAAGTGTGATTTTTATTTTTAGTATTCACAATCTAAATTCGAATTCTATATCTGTTATAGAGATCTATTACCCTCAATGCCACAATCCAAAGAATTGTCAATACAGATAAAATTTTCTACATGTCAGTATGGCCGTGTTTGGGAGAATTGCTCAAGTTGGTGTGTCTTTACCATGGTTTAAGGTGAATCTATTCCATTTCCTTCTGCGGCGGTGATTTCATATTTACGCCGATAGGTTTGGTGGGGGTGGTTTTGGACTTGGTATGGTGGGTATGATGCTGATGTTGGTATGCGGAACATGTAGGGAATTCTCTCAACAGTATGACACGTCTCCACCCGCGACGTTCCTTTTGTTCTGTTCCATCATAATCATAATATTCTTGTCTCTCTGCCTGTCTCTCTCTCTCTATACCATTTTTGTTTTTTGGTAGGATGAAAATTCAAATAATACTGGTATACCTATATGTTATTCAATTCCACACAGCACAGTCACCATATAATAATATGGTAATGTACCGCCACACACATTCTGTTTTGATTTTTTAATATCATTTTGAAAAGAAGAACAAGAAGAACGACGAGACGAGGATATTGCTAAATGTTAATGCTAATGCTAAATGGTTCCAATAAAATACATGAAATCTGATGCCAGGTTATCGTGGTTCATGGAGGTAGCTTCGCCTTTTTGAGCTCGCGGGTGACTTCGGAAGTTCAGACTCAAGAGAATTAGACGTAGAGGTGGAACATTGCCGTTAGAAAGTGAGCATTACGTTGCACATATCAACAGCAGATCTACAGACTATATAACTCAAAATTCCGAAAACTACTAATTCTATGAAGTATAAAGTATGATGATGAATCAACACAGCTTGAGATTTTACAGTTACACGTCTTCCCGCAGATGTAGAATGTGGAGTTGAGAGGGGGCGAACAGTATACACATAGACAATAGGTATATAAGGGAAGGAAAACTGGATCCGTGGATTAGGATAGGAAGTGAAACATAATACCAGGAGTCTGCAATGAACTAAGGGTACATACTATTATAGTGCAAGTATTGACGTGTGGGTAGGGTACATAATATAGTCGAAGAAAAGCAGGTATAAGGTTTCACAGGTAGACTTTAAGGTAAAAGTAAAAATCATCGGGATGAAAATTGAAATTGAAAAGGTAGTTTGTAGCTTTGGATGATGGAGTAAACATGAAACAATCGTTATGGGATTTAGAATGCTCACTCAAGCAATTAATGTAATATCTTGTAAGGAGAAAAGAAGTAACGGGATCAGGCACACTTTGTACGAAGATTCTTAATTTCCCAAAAGTCTCAACTGTTCTGCTATGGAACAGCCGACAGAAGAAGCTACTGTACTGTTATGTTGCTTTATACCCGGAAAGTGTGATCAATCGGTTCATAGCTACTTATTTGTTTGTAATTTGTACAGTTCAATCTGAGTGTAGTATTAAAGTTGAGGCGAGAGTGCCTGGAGTTGGAGTTGGTTTGGTTGAAAACTAAAAATGCGGAACATTTAACATACGGCAAGCGCGGCATGTACATAAATTTAGATCCACGTTCCAAAACTTCATTTAGCTCCCATTATTTACGCGATAACAACATCCTTAATATTTTTATATGGGCATATGTACATGCTCACATTGAGTGGAGCATGAAAGACTTACTGTTCTCGCTGTCTATATAGTCATAGCCATAAGTTTTCAGTTTCATGCGTTAAATATGTGTCATATATTGGGAGTCGGTGTGCGGTAGTGGTCGAAGTTGTGATAACCTTTGCCTTTTACAATCTGTATTGACTATTATAATGTAGAGATATTTATTTGAATTTTCTCTGAGACATGGTTTTACTCATAATTAGGGATGCTGGCACGTGAGCATGTGTTATCGTTATTGCTATGGGAGTTTTTAGTAATAATCATATATTTAGATGATTACAGCGTGATTGCTTCTATACTAATATGCATATAAGAAAAAAAAAAGCACAATCTGCATCAATTTTACTTGTATGATGTGAAAATCAGACAGGTTTTCCTTTATTCCTACAACCGCCAAAGTGTAAATAGGTGCGTATTTTTTATATAGGTGCCAAGTAAAAATAAGACTCCTGGCGTTCGCCTCGCATGAAGCACGACACACTTATAATCGATTAGAGTTGTTGTTGTTATCAGGTTTTAGCACATGGTATGGTAAAATCTAAAATCATGATAATTTAATAAATACCTCAAAGTTACTGATTTACTTCAGGTAGTGTGGGAGACAAGTGGTTGTGGTCGTGATCAAGTACGACTATTGATATTTCATCTGCTGCCTCGGAAATAATGACGGGGCAAACAACTTTCAGGTCAATTTTGGAACGGCTGAAATATTGTTGACGTCCGTCGGACGTCGTCGGTCCCTTGTACACCCTTGAGTATAATGACTATGACTAGAGATATTTTGCATGGACATAAAGGAATATGTAGTAACAAAGAGGCAGTGGGTTCCGGAGGGCATGTGATGAGAAGAGTTTAGTATCTGCAGTAGCACTCGGGATTATTAGGGATAAGAATAAGTTTGGATATTTCTTATGGTCTTGGATGGACTCTGGTCTGGTCGCCTTGCTTGCTTGTTGCACTGCATGAGAGGGATTTGAAGGAAGGTGGTGGTGGTGGTGACTGAAAGCTTGAGGTAGCCGTAGCCGTAGCTCCAGACACACACTCAAAAACATTTTTTCTGTCGTGTGGCAGGTGTTTCACGAGGGAGTCCATGTCAGTGTGGCATTCGACAAGCCACGCGACTTAACTTACTTCAGTCACTTCTCTATCTACTATGAACCCATGCACACTGGTACAGGAACTTGAAGGAAACCTAAACCTCCGTTCGCTCCATTATTTTACATTGTTCTCTGCTCTCAGGGATTTCTCTCATCATGTACTCTGTTTACCTATCCACTCTCTTCTTTCTGAATCTGACTGGGAGCAAGCGGTGATGGTAGATGGTAATATACAGGGGCAGCCAGGATAATATGTAAAGGATTGGACTTTTTGGTATAGATAGACTATTGCCATGTCTTCCCTTGTCCTGCCTCTTGCGTCATATTTAGAATCAGAATCCAGAGAGGGCTACCCTTCAGGTACTACAGTATGCATGTAAGGTCCTTCCTAGTTCAATGGAGAGCCGTACAAATGTACACCCACTTCGTGTACCTACAATCTACAGTATCTCTACTGATCCATTCCAATGCATAATCGTAATGGACCTGGACCGACCGATCTGTTTCTATTTCTCCAGTACCTACGTATAGGTTTTTTTCTGAAATAAAAAAAAATTGTGGATGTACTTACTGATATCCTTCTCTTTATTCTCTCGTATGTACATCGGTATGCAAGTTTTGAAAGCCGGTGACGATGTGGCTCTCTTGCTTCGCTCCTTCGATGATGCGGGTTACATAATATATTAAGTTGGGAGGATAGAAGATTGAAGCTGGATGGTCTAAAAGAAAAAGAACAGGAGAAGAGCACTACTGTAATATTTAGACGTATTTAGGTAGATTCTTAATTTACAGTTTGTTTCTCAAGAATTTTATGTACAGTGCCTAATCTTAGAATGCTCCTGGTTTTTATTTTTGAATCTGTTTTTTAGTATGCATGAAATTATTAATAATAATTTATTATTAAAAATCTCAGTGGACGTTCATATTTATCGTTTGTTTTATCTTTTCCCAATCAGATTTTCAATCGCATCTTACGTATAGTGTTTATAATTTAACAAGTAAAATCCACTATAGACAAGATATCGAGTTATAACTGTACTTTAACAACTTATAAGGCTTAGAATCCAGAGAAGCTAGTATGTCGATCATGATGACCCATTATGTTTTAACTGATTTTTTATTTAAATTATAATAACTTATAAAGTGGAAGAAATATATTCAGAGCTATAAATTGTTTGAAGTTGAAAAGCGAAGATTAATTGTATGTAATTATGCATATAGACAACCAAAACCAAGCCTCATATATAAAACATGATTTTGATCTGATTCAGATTAAAATGTAGAAAATAAAGCGATGATTATACTCTAATAATATAATCAATTGGTTGATTGATCACAGCTTTTAGGGATATACGGTAGCATCTCACGCACATAAATAAAAGGTTTACTCCATCTAAGCTTTCTTCTGTATGATTAACGCAGAGGTTGATTTGGAGAGCACATTATATCCCGAAATGTATAAGCGATAATAATCAACAACATAATGATCAGCAGATGAAATCGAAATCGAGAGTTATTCTTCATGGATCCAGGGATAGTGACTGTTGTTCCAATGATTGTAAATTTGTAGAGTAAAATGATGAGCTCTACTATGGGTGTAATTACATTTACATTTGGAAGCAAAACCCGAACTTAAGTTGAGTAACCTGTGAAGGATTGATAATTTACTACGTAAGACCTTGATGCGTTCCCTTTCGTCTCCGTGGCTGCTACTGCGTCTGGAAGAGAGTGAGTTGGTATTAGTGTTAGTGATGCTGCTGCTGCTATTTATTTATTCGAATTTCGAATGAGCCTACAGTAGTACAGACTGAAACAGTATACATATAATAATAATATGTGGATAGGAGTACGTGAAGAGGAGGTACCTAGCTACCTACGGAAAGGTTTGGTAGGTAGTAGTAGATGTGTTGCTGAATCCTACTTTTGTACTACTTGTTCAAAAGTTGAAACTGTCTATGCCTTGAAACTGTCTGGATTTCTAGACTTAAAGCTACAGCAGAAGCAACCCTTGTGTAGTGTGTAGTTTGTTAGGGCGTTTGGAGGATAATATATAAAGCTGGAACTCGCATCATATTATATAGGAGTAGGACTCGCTCTCAGACATGTCATATTAAGTAGTGGTCCGCGTACCGGCTGTTCCATCTTCCCCTCTTACTCTTGTCCTTCTGCCAGGCTACTCAGTTTAGTATGTACAGATTATGTACCAAAGGTTCAGAGTAGCTAGTAGGCCCACTACAATTTTAGATGTAGTATCTGGAGTCTGGAGGACTAGGTTATGTTTATAAGAACGAACACATATCTTGGGCTAAATGGTGGTTAGTCCACGCATCCACGCTTATGTGTCTCTACTTCTCTGCACCTAGCTACATGCTTCTCCCTATCGCTGTTCCATCGAGTTGTGTCCTATCAAGTTGGGTACGAAAAAGAAATTTTAAAAATCTCCGTTAAACATTTTCGGTTTCTATCTTGTCCATATCTTGATCATCATTATTAGTATGTACCTACGCATCTACGCTGCGCAATGTGTTTTGTTGGGAGCACGTTGATTTGATGCCTTTACACATTCATTTACGACTTTTACCATTTACATTTCATATCTAGGTATGTATAATTATTTTGAAGCCAGAGTGGAGTGAGAATGATGTAAGTAAGAGAAGATGAGCTTGAAACTTGAAATACAGATATTATTATGGTGAAGTTTCTTCCTTAAAATTCTGCTCGCTCATCCAACAATACAAAGATAGAGAGGGTGAAGTCGGCTTTGGATTGGGATACTAATATCAGTGGCTATAGTCCGTTCATTGTACTACCCTGTGTATTCTTGACTCAAGTCGCTTCCTACTACTTCTACTACTAGCTCCTATTATTATGATGATTATTATTTTGAGCGCATTATTTGTATGCTTTATTGTGTACCGTTCTCTCTCGGCGGAACAAAGGAAGACGGAACCAGTGCCGGGGATGAGGAGATGAAGATGATGACATGGACGATGAGTATGTATGGGCACATGGGGAAAGAAGGGTCCTTGTCTTTGTACTCGAGTCGACCATTTCTACAGTATATGTTATGAAGTCTCTATAATCTGTAGTCTGTAGACTTTCCTGAGCGATCTGAGAGCACAAGATTCATCTTCAGTATAACAGTTTCGTTCTCTCTCTCTCTATAGTCTTTTCATTCCATTACTGTGGAGTGTAAAATTTAAAGTTAGCAGAGTGCAGTGGCTTTACTTTAGCTTCAGTATCTCAGGTCTGAGGGTCTTCCGTGAGGGCCCTTAAATATGAAATAGCCAAGCCAAAGGGAAAAACAAAAACAAATATCTGTATTCTCAGTTTGAATGTGATTCCTTGCATTTAACATTTCCTCACTCTGGGCTCTGCTCCTACCATCATACATAATTATATCAGTACTCCCCCATTCACATTTAGCGTGAAGGTAAATGAAATTGAGGAATGTCCTCTCGACTGTAGACGCAGACTGAAGTCAGAGTCGTAGCCCTGCCTTTTACCTAGTTAAAGTATAATCGTCAAAGGTTGAGGTAGAGTTCTACTACAAGTAACACTTACTCATCGTCAGTTTGAGGCTTGATCCTTCTGCAATAGAAAGGCAAAGGCCCACGTTCTTCAGTCCTTACTTCATGGGATGTTCGTAAAAATGACATGAATTTGTATACTCGTAGGAAGAGCATAAGGCACAAAGTACCTACGCTACATAAGTAAGGACTTTTAAAAACGCTTTTACACGTAGGTAGGTGTGTACTTTGATATACGGCAATGCATATGTGCTGTAAGTGGCCTTTGAGCAAAAATTGTGTTTGGGTTGTATGTACCTATTGATAGCAGCATGTATTTCCCATATCATATAGTGCAGTACAGTGGTGCGTGCGTGTGGATAGCACGGTTTAGAGTTAAAATAAGGAAGGTCTGACTGACTAGTAGGCTCCTGGCTCTGGCTCTGGAGTTGTAGAATAAAACAGAAAATGGATCCGAGGATCGACGAACAACCCTGTCTGTGAAAAATTACCCTCCCTCATCTCTCTCGGACTCTCTTCTCTCGTCTCTTTCTTTCCTTCTTGCTTGCTTCCAAAGGTTTCTATTAGTATTTATACGAGTGAGTCTGTGTGTATAGTGTTACCCTATCTCTCTCTTCATCTTTACAGACATACGTACACATGTATGGAGAGTGCAGTGCAGTGAGCAGTTTAAGCCATGAAGTATTAACGTGGTGGAATATGCATACTCCTTTTGCTTTTTTCCCTGTTGAGCTGTATAAACTCATATGCCTCCACTCATATGTGTTTCACTGTATGTATGTGTAAACTGTGACTGTTCTCTCTCTCGGCTCTCTCATATTTCCAGAGACTAAGTTAAATTTCATCCTTCCTCCATCCATTGTCGATTTCTATTAGGGGGTCGACTTGTCTTCCTTAAGTTAAAGTACTTTGTACATAGGGCATGTATAGTGTGCGAGACCGGCGATGTGCGATACTGCGAGGCCATCATCATTATTATCATTCACATTTACATTACAGATAGTAGAGTGTGATGGAAATGGAAGTTGAGCGTATTTTCATAATAATGTTCTCAATATAATATGTGTGTGTAGAAAACCCCTCACCTTATTTTCATTTTCATACTTGATGCATATCAGTTGAGTCTACATGGTAATGTGTGTATGCCTCCAATGGTTATAATACTTTATAGAAGGAGACGATATCTCGCGGGTTATTGGCTTGGCTCATCCAGTTCACCCTAAATTCAATTGTGGGGAAATGTGTTGTGATGATCATCTCCTTGTATTATTATATTGCGCCTCTACTTCCGTCTATGTGTAGTAGGTACATATTTGTGATTGATTTTAATATATATTTTTCCTCAACTCGTCTTTAAATATACGATCTATTGTATTATTGCTGAATATTATTTTAGCTATCAGTGCCCTATCATATATGTATCTCATTTCAGCATGTTTTATTTTCCAGTATGTTTACTATTCGTAATATCAGATAATAAGGTATCATCGTCATCACTGTACACGCATCAACTAACACTAGGTTTCAAAAATTTCATCCAGGTCTGCACATATCTATACTAAGTTTTTGGAAATATATTCCTACCTGGCTGAGTCTCACAGGTAACATCGACGAATGCTAATGTAAATCCCAGAAAATATTACTATGTAGTTACTACTACTTCTACTACTGGAATGGTTGAATGTTATGAGAATTGATTTGATTTGGATAGAAGTGTGAGATTTTCCATGAAATCTTTGATACTATATGCGGGAAGAAAGAATGACATCACAGCTTGGAGTCTGGCTCCTAGTTCCACAATCCACTCCGACGACTGAACTGGACCACTGGACGTTAGGCTATTGACCATGTTTGTGATTTTCTTTTTCTTCTTTGAAGTCTAGAGAGTCTTGAGAATTCTCTCCTATGTAGTACCCACGTCCTACAGGGCATTTTTTCCGAGTGTCTTGAATGTTTCCTTTCACACAAAACACCTTTCAGAAAAACTGCGAGCGATCAGTTCCATTCCATTCCAAAATCAAGAGTCCGTCGTAGCTTGTATGTACACTCTGGAGTAATGGGGAGAGATATGTGTAGAATTGTAGAAAAGGAGTAGGTAGGCGTACTACAGGAGTATAGAAAATGGAGTGTCATATTTTGACTGACATTCTGATGAGAGTTGGATTGTTATATTTAGGTAGGAGTAGGATAGAGTACGTACCTACTACTACTGTAAAGATTGAAGATTGCCGCACAGTTTAGATATATGTAGGTGGGTCCATTTATTTTATTTTTGCTCTTTGATGTCACTCAGATCGGAGAGAGAACTTTCTATTTTCTTTTCAGCAAGCTACCCTAAAGGAGCCAAAGCCAAGCAAAAGCAAAGCAATGGGAATGGATGGCGAAGCAAAAAGCTAAAACCCGAACTACATAGTACTTACCCAGTACTGTACCTACAGTTACAGTACAGTGTCTGTATGTATATACGACTGTGTGCGTATGATTCATGCAAGAAGCTAAAGATTTTTTTTTCTGCTGAGAGAGCGTATCCGTTCACTGATGACTTTTTTCTTCTCTCTCTCTCTCTCTCGTGAAGAAAAGTTTAGCTCCAAGTTGAGTTTCAGTGGTTTGAGTCTCAGACGACCATGGATGCCAAGTTACATACAAGAGCGATTTTCTTCACACAGTATTCAGCACTGACTCTGTACTCTGTACTGAAATGACTGAGTAGTAGTGAGTAGTGATAGGTTATGAAGGAATAAGCGTGTAACCAGTACCAGTACCAGTTTTCTCACATCCAATACCACCACCACCACTACTACCAGGACCAAAAGTCCACGTATAATATGCTAGGAGCATATAAAAATAGGGAAACGGCCATGGGATGTTTATTTTTAGCTTGGAATTCATTTCTTTTTTTTTCTTCCATGCAATATAGGTATTTTGTGAATCTGACCAAATCTTTACATACACTCCATGTATACTACACCACTCTGTAATTTTGTTTGTAGCTTCCCTACCTTACCTACATATTATGATCCTCGGCATCGCATCGGTCTGGATCTGTATGTTGTGTGATCCTGTACCGTACAATCTTGAGCATATAGAAAGGGCTAGTGTTCAGGACCACGACCACCTTCGTATGAGTAGATTGAGCCTCCAAGCCTTTGCAACTTGCAGCGCAATGCAATGGAAGTAACATGCGGGCTGACACCATGCACCATGTACAGACAGAGAAACAAAGAAGGAAGTTTTCGGAGGAAGTTTAAATATTCCATGGTATTTTATCTTCATCCTATTAAAAGCAGTTTTCCATACGAAATGTATAGGAAGCGAAAGCCAAGGAGCTCTCCGCTTTAATTTCTCCTTGTATACCTATACTATAGTAATTATACGAACTATGTGTTTTACCTAAAATTCTCGTTCTCGTTCTGATTCTGGAAGTAAGCTTTTGGTTTCGGTAGCTCAAGTTAAAATGTCTATTCATAAGAATGGACCTTAAAAAAGGATGAGAGTGCCAAACTAAAATAGAACTAGATACACGGTCGAGAGGAAAGACTCACATGTTTGACTAGAATTAGTTGTTTGAATTTGAACGTAACGTGTTCGTTAACCCAGTAACAGTAAGAAGAGGTGGGTATAAATCCATTAATATGCAGGGTGAGTGGATAATATATAAGCTAGTCGGTTTAGTGAACTGAATAAAAGAGAAATGCGAGTTGGGAGACTTATACAGAGACGAGAGTGAGAGAGAGAGTAAAAATTATGCTTGGAATCAATTTTGAACGAGGGAAGGATTATTTGGGATGCTCAGTGGTTCTTAATTTGTGGGTCCTCGCAGTCCTGAAGGCTCCCCTAAGTGTTCGTCCCTCGTGGAAAAATATGGAGTAAGTAGTACTACTACCACTGCCTATGTAGCCTCCTCTCCCGGGTTTTCCTCTCTGTAAGTCGCATGAGCTTAAATATGAGTAGGTAGGTTGATTTATATGTATGTCTCATGTGTTGATGAGGCGTTTCGTTTTTCCATGCTGTATAGTTACTTGCTGTACATAGTTGTGTAGGTAGGTCCTTAAGTTTTCCCCTCATCATCCCTGGACCTTTTTTCAAAGCTGAATTTTGTGGGCTATACTCATCCGAGCTACTGAATTACCAGAACCAGGGTCCCTTCATTTCGTGTGTTGTTCCGTCCGTTCAAAAATTTTTTCTCTTCTACCGTACCATTATGAACCATGATGGAAACTCACCCACCGAAACACTTTACGAAGGAAATCCTGCCTACACAGAGAGAGAGAGAGGGACAGACAGACTGACTGACGAGAAAACCAACAAGTTTATATTATATTCTTTGAGTTGCGGTTACAACGTCAAATTTCTCTGGTTTTGATTTCCATTTCGACTTCTTTGCTTCTCATTTTTTAAATTTTCGTTCTCGTTTTGAGTGCGTGAATATTATGGTGAATGTTAAAATATTCTTAAAATCTCTCGTTGAGATATCAGCGTTTCTAATAAGTTTAGTATTTATTTCGGCAACCAGCTAGCCCTATTATTGTCAGCAGCAGCACGTATTATAAAATTAAAATTTTGAAGAGGGCATCATCAGCGGTATATTGTAACAGAATTCAAAATTCAATCAGATAGCATTACTGCCTAACTATGTTGTTCCAGTACTCTTTTATTTCGAAGATAATTTCAAGAATTTTCTACGAACTATTGGACGGTGTGAGACTGTTGTCATTGTTATAGTTGTTGTGGATTATGTAGTTAGTTGGGTGTATATGGTGAAGTGTCGGACTCTATCTGCATTTTTTCCCTAATGCAGCAACAAGTTCTATTGACCTCCATCAACTCCGCCATTTCCGAACTATATACGGAAAACTCGGGCGTTTTATGTAGTAGTTCTAGTAGCATTGGTGGTGGTGGAAATGGAAATATAAGTGACAATGGGAGGTTGCTCGCATCCGGCAGTGGTGGTGGTTCATCGTCTCGTCTTGTTCTGGATTTTGGGGGAACTGGTCCTCCATCAAGGCATCATCATCATCTGAATGGTGGTAGTGTCCGAAATCCTTCAGGCTCAACGTCTGAACCAACATCCACTACCACAACTTTAAGTAACCATAACCATTGTAAAATGCCTGGTTTACTCCCCGATGATGCTCTATATGGAGATATAGCGTCTTCATCTTCATCCATAACTGACCATGCAACAACTTTTGCAGATCTTATTTTTGCAGCTGCTACGCAGGTATGAAGTTTTGACCCTTTCACGATGGGTGTACGATAATTGACATATTAGTATGCATGAGTATGGCTTATGCTACAGACAGAGCTGTCTGGGTTCTGCTGGGTTTTAGTAAGTGAGCTTCTTTAAGATTTAGATTTGTGGGAAAATATGACAGTACTCAATACTCAAAGAAAATCGAAATCGGAAAATATCTTTTGTTAAGTCTCGTGAATACGGTTAAAGGGTAGATGTGTTTTGTGTGTGTGAGAAACATTCTATATTTTAAAGATTGCTCAAATGTTTTTCTGTTGTCGTTGTCATTGGCTTGACTGGGACTGGTACTGGTTAAAATGAGCGCGAGTCTTGCTTCCTTGTAGTAGGTAAGGTAGGTATATAAAATAAAATGTGAGGTCGGTCTCGGAAGAGAGGTGGTAATCGTAAAGACAAGGAAAGAAAGGGTGGATGGATGGAAGAAAGAAGGGAACGTGTGCACGCGTGCAACAGGTTTTGTTTTTTCAAGAAGACGACGGTGACTAGAGAGAACATCTGCTCCTGTTTTCAATAAATATTAGTGTACATAGTCAAATACATTCAGGGCTATAGCTAAAGAGAACAAGTTTAAAGCATTATCCACACTTGAAGAATGTCGAATGTGTTTTTGAATATCAGTTGGATTTGCATATATGTTCTAAACTGTAATGGAGAAAGAAAAAAAAGATGCATTTACCTCTGTCGTAAATAAAGTAATATACCTTTTGTCGAAGAGAATAAAAGTTATGCTGGATCAGGCTCTTCTTTTTGTTCAAATTTCAATTTCAATAATTATAATAAATTGTAGCAGTAGTCGTAATCATAATTTCTTCTTTTTCCCACTAGTCCTGGATCAAGCTGTTTTTCAAAACGATATTATTAAGTTTCCTTGTCTGAGAGATTGAATAATAACTTGTTTCTATTAGCTAAATCTTATCATGATTGCTCTTACGCCGTCACATTTTTTCTCTGTCAAATGTAATAAAATATAAAATTTATGACGTATAGGCCGCTCAAGTGACACGCACACTCGATACTTACATACTCATGCTAGTAGCTACTGATATAGTATATGTTTTCATCTCCATTTTCCTTGGAGAGAGAAGATGATTGGGATTGGGTGGCTAGCGTGGGCTTTTGAGTAAAAAGATGATGTGTTTTTATGATGGAAATTTTGGCACTATAGTTTTTAATTTTAGAGGCTGTACGGAAGGAAGATTTGTGGAGTATTGGTAGGTAGGTAAAGTTTAAAATCTTGATTTTGATTTAAGTCGTCCTATGTTCTACTAGCTACTAGTCATACAGACTCTTCATGAGAGTAGAGGACTGAATATTTAAAGGTGAAATCAAATGAGGCGGCAAGACACATTTATTTCAATGGAGTATTTAAACAGTGGAAGTTTACACTCTGAAGGATATTTTATTTGCCTACAGTCGTGTGCCAAAGACGGTGAAGTTGATAAAAGTTGTGTGTACATTTATTATGCGCCTTATTTCCGTCTTGCTTGGATTTTTCGTTTTTTTTTATTTAAAGCCATGTTGAACGTACTGCTATATGTAGAGGAATGTTCATTTACGCTCTCGCTTACTGCTTTATTTAAGGGATTAAAGTGTTACATTTCTATACAGAAAATCATGGAGTGACCTGACGCACACCGCAGTCTTCGTCTTCTACGTTAGACTACTTTTTTCTAATGTGTTACAAGTTCCAATCGGTTTGAGCAAAAATGAAAATTACTCTTAATATTATGTTGCCAAGTCTAAGGAAGCAGCATTCATACCGTGAAGTCGAAGCGCATTCATTTCAGTGTAAAGTTCCAATGTTACTCTCACCCTCAGATAAAATAGAATAGGTATTATTAAGGCTATATAAAAAGTTTTTGCGAAGATTGGAAGCTATCATGGGCATGGAGTCATGGAGTACATGGATAGATAATGGTCACACAATCTTGTTTATTTTAGAGACTGTTTTTTTTTACTCGGAAATGTGTATGAGGGCCCTGCCAGTCGTCAGTCGTTCAGTTAACGTTCAGTCATATTATGCCCCGAAACCATAAAGATGTAAGGTAAGGTAGTACCTACATACTTGTAGGATATTTGTAGAAAAAAAACTGAATCGGAGAAAAGGTAAAGTATGGGAAAAATAGCATCTGACTCGAACTTTGATCGGAGAATAGTTTTGGTTTCAAGATAAAGAGTCATCAGACAAAACCAGCCACCAGCTCTTTGGCCATTGATGTACTTGATACATACAGATAGATAGAAAATGATGGCTTTTGCGATGGAGAAAAACAGAGAGTGCATATGTATTTCGTTCTGCAAATACGTGGACGGCTGTAACTTTTTTTTTCGAGTTGAAGTTATAGTGTTCATTTCTGGAAATCGAAATGCTGATAGGATAAATGGAATGGCCGAGTCCATGACCATGTCCATCTTCATTTGACTCCGTGTTTACAGTTAGGAGCTAAACTATTACTATTTTGCTACTGATAGTTTAGTGTAGGCAGACAAGAAGACAAACAGAAGAGTGGGGTAGGTAAATACTTGGGATGTGATGTTCACATTTACCTTGTTATTTTTGTATGTTATGTACCTACATAATAGTCTCTCAGTTTGTGTTTGTATCATTCCATCAATCCTCCATCCATGGCTCCTAACGATTTCCCAACATGCTATTTTATCATCTTCTGCAATATATGTATCATGTTAGTGAGTGGCTTGGTGAGTACTACATACATGTTCACCAGTGGCAATGATTCGAGGGAAGCTCCTGGCAAGTTAGTTGGGATATATATATGTTACAATATTGTAGGAGTCGTCCTGCCATTTCCCAGAGTCCATACGTATAGGTAGGTGATTAGGATTTTGTAGTTATATAGATGTGTGCATGTTGTTACTATAATCACCTTACATAGTTATCTGGATTACTCCTGCAATTTTGTGCGTCGTTTTTAATGGGTTTGTATAATATGCTTCTTTAAGCTAAATTAAACTTTATTATTACAGAAAAGTAACCGGGAATAATACAGTGGAGTAAGTGTTACATATTATGTACGGGCTTACTCACCATAAGTTTAGACAAATAAACTAGTCTGAGTTTCAAAATGTGAGTATTCTTTTCCAGTTACATTCTTCATATAATTGAAGCCTGGGGCAAGGGGGGCTGCCTCAAGTTAATCGTTAGTACGTAGTTACTGGGAAAACGTGAATTTGTAAACAAATTTAAAATCAAAACTAAATCTAGGAAGAATACTATAGTTGCGGGGACTGTGGATGATATGGATAGATACTGGAACTTCTGCAAGTGTGATTATATGGATATTATGAACTTAGTTGAAGCTTTTCAGCATTTTAGTTAGGGTGTAATCGTAGAGGATGGTTGGGACGGTAGTGGTCGTGGTGGTGTGTGTGACATATTGTCTTGGAGAATGCATGGCCGTGGAAAAGGCGCGCGTATAAGTGCTTGTGACTGTTGACGTTGACATTGGCTCAGGGAGCTTTTACGTATAGCAAAGAGCAGGACCAAGTTATCACTGGTTTAATAATAATAAGGTACACTTGGCAGAAGCCGAGACTGGATACGGAAATCCCATAAGCCATAATACTGCAAATTGCAAACAAGAATGAAATGGAAATGGAATGCATGCCTAATTCACAGTATTGAATGGCCGTACGTGATGCGATCAATGATAATTCCATGCGGACTACTGAGTGGAAGGATAGATAGATACAGACATCTTTGCTTTATTGGGG